>JAHDVE020009413.1:0-287050 GCA_022606495.2 Halesus radiatus
CATAGAGAGGGAGATATGCCCATTCAAATCTCGACCCCAAGTTCAAACCTGTCCATCTAAAATGATTTTTTTTACGAATGTCGCTTACCGTAGATTTTTTTACGGAATCACATTCAGCCCAATTATTTTTATGATAAAATTGAAAAACAAATTCGAATCAAACTCTTAAGGGAGGGAGATATGCGCATTAAAATCTCGACCCTAACCTTCAAACTTCTCCATCAGAATGATTTTTTTTTACGAATGTCGCTTTCCGTGGATTTTTTTACGGAATCACATGCAGCCCAATTATTCTCATTATTAAATCGAAAACCATATTCGAATCCAACCCATAGAGAGGGAGATATGCCCATTCAAATCTCGACCCCAAGTTCAAACTTGTCCATCTAAAATGATTTTTTTTACGAATGTCGCTTTCCGTAGATTTTTTTACGGAATCACATTCTGCCCATCATTCTTCTTATCATAAAATCGAAAACAGTATTTGAGTTCAAGCCTTAGGGCCGGAGATATACGCATTCAAATCTCGACCCTAAGTTCAAACTTGTACATGAAAAATTATTTTTTTTACGAATGTCGCTTTCCGTGGATTTTTTTACGGAATCACATTCAGCCCAATTATTCTCATTATTAAATCGAAAACCATAATCGAATCCAACCCATAGAGAGGGAGATATGCCCATTCAAATCTCGACCTCAAGTTCAAACTTGTCCATCTAAAATGATTTTTTTTACGAATGTCGCTTTTCGTAGATTTTTTTACGGAATCACATTCAGCCCAATTATTCTCATTATTATATCGAAAACCATATTCGAATCCAACCCATAGAGAGGGAGATATGCCCATTCAAATCTCGACTCAAATCTTCAAACTTGTCCAACAAAAATGATTTTTTTTACGAATGTCGCTTTCCGTGGATTTTTTACGGAATCACATTCTGCCCAATTATTTTTATTATAAAATTGAAAAACAAATTCGAATCAAACTCTTAAGGGAGGGAGATATGCGCATTAAAATCTCGACCCTAACCTTCAAACTTCTCCATCAGAATGATTTTTTTTACGAATGTCGCTTTCCGTGGATTTTTTTACGGAATCACATGCATCCCAATTATTCTCATTATTAAATCGAAAACCATATTCGAATCCAACCCATAGAGAGGGAGATATGCCCATTGAAATCTCGACCCCAAGTTCAAACTTGTCCATCTAAAATGATTTTTTTTACGAATGTCGCTTTCCGTAGATTTTTTTACGGAATCACATTCAGCCCAATTATTCTCATTATTAAATCGAAAACCATAATCGAATCCAACCCATAGAGAGGGAGATATGCCCATTCAAATCTCGACCCCAAGCTCAAACTTGTCCATCTAAAATGATTTTTTTTACGAATGTCGCTTTCCGTGGATTTTGGATTTTTTTTGTCGATTTCCGTGGAATCACATTCTGCCCATCATTCTTATCATAAAATCGGAAACAGTATTTGAATCCAAGCCTTAGGGCCGGAGATATACGCATTCAAATCTCAACTCCAACCTTCAAACTTGTCCATCAAAAATGATTTTTTTTACGAATGTCGCTTTCCGTGGATTTTTTACGGAATCACATTCTGCCCAATTATTTTTATTATAAAATTGAAAAACAAATTCGAATCAAACTCTTAAGGGAGGGAGATATGCGCATTAAAATCTCGACCCTAACCTTCAAACGTCTCCATGAGAATGATTTTTTTTTACGAATGTCGCTTTCCGTGGATTTTTTTACGGAATCACATGCAGCCCAATTATTCTCATTATTAAATCGAAAACCATATTCGAATCCAACCCATAGAGAGGGAGATATGCCCATTCAAATCTCGACCCCAAGTTCAAACTTGTCCATCTAAAATGATTTTTTTTACGAATGTCGCTTTCCGTAGATTTTTTTACGGAATCACATTCTGCCCATCATTCTTCTTATCATAAAATCGAAAACAGTATTTGAATTCAAGCCTTAGGGCCGGAGATATACGCATTCAAATCTCGACCCTAAGTTCAAACTTGTACATGAAAAATTATTTTTTTTACGAATGTCGCTTTCCGTGGATTTTTTTACGGAATCACATTCAGCCCAATTATTCTCATTATTAAATCGAAAACCATAATCGAATCCAACCCATAGAGAGGGAGATATGCCCATTCAAATCTCGACCCCAACCTTCAAACTTGTCCATCAAAAATGATTTTTTTTACGAATGTCGCTTTCCGTGGATATTTGACGGAATCACATTCTGCCCAATTATTCTCATTATAAAATCTAAAACCATATTCGAATCCAACCCATAGAGAGGGAGATATGCCCATTCAAATCTCGACTCCAATCTTCAAACTTGTCCATCAAAAATGATTTTTTTTACGAATGTCGCTTTCCGTGGATTTTTTACGGAATCACATTCTGCCCAATTATTTTTATTATAAAATTGAAAAACAAATTCGAATCAAACTCTTAAGGGAGGGAAATATGCGCATTAAAATCTCGACCCTAACCTTCAAACTTCTCCATCAGAATGATTTTTTTTACGAATGTCGCTTTCCGTGGATTTTTTTACGGAATCACATGCATCCCAATTATTCTCATTATTAAATCGAAAACCATATTCGAATCCAACCCATAGAGAGGGAGATATGCCCATTGAAATCTCGACCCCAAGTTCAAACTTGTCCATCTAAAATGATTTTTTTTACGAATGTCGCTTTCCGTGGATTTTTTTACGGAAACACATTCAGCCCAGTTACTCTCATTATTAAATCGAAAACCATATTCGAATCCAACCCATAGAGAGGGAGATATGCCCATTCAAATCTCGACCCCAAGTTCAAACTTGTCCATCTAAAATGATTTTTTTTACGAATGTCGCTTTCCCTTGATTTTTTTACCGAATCACATTCAGCCCAGTTATTCTCTTGATTACATCGAAAACCATATTCGAATCCAACCCATAGAGAGAGGGAGATATGCCCATTCAAATCTCGACCCCAAGTTCAAACTTCTCCATCTAAAATGATTTTTTTTACGAATGTCGCTTTCCGTTGATTTTTTTACGGAATCACATTCTGCCCATCATTCTTATCATAAAATCGGAAACAGTATTTGTATCCAAGCTTTAGGGCCGGAGATATACGCATTCAAATCTCAATTCCAACCTTCAAACTTGTCCATCAAAAATGATTTTTTTTACGAATGTCGCTTTCCGTGGATTTTTTTACGGAATCACATTCTGCCCATCATTCTTCTTATCATAAAATCGAAAACAGTATTTGAATCCAAGCCTTAGGGCCGGAGATATACGCATTCAAATCTCGACCCTAAGTTCAAACTTGTACATGAAGAATGATTTTTTTTACGAATGTGACTTTCCGTGGATTTTTTTAAATTTCAAATCTCGACCCCAACCTTCAAACCTGTCCATAATAAATATTTTTTTACCAATGTCGCATTTCGTGGATTTTTTACGGAATCACATTCTGCCCAATTATTCTCATTATAAAATCGAAAACCATATTCGAATCCAACCCATAGAGAGGGAGATATGCCCATTCAAATCTCGACTCCAATCTTCAAACTTGTCCAACAAAAATGATTTTTTTTACGAATGTCGCTTTCCGTGGATTTTTTACGGAATCACATTCTGCCCAATTATTTTTATTATAAAATTGAAAAACAAATTCGAATCAAACTCTTAAGGGAGGGAGATATGCGCATTAAAATCTCGACCCTAACCTTCAAACTTCTCCATCAGAATGATTTTTTTTTACGAATGTCGCTTTCCGTGGATTTTTTTACGGAATCACATGCAGCCCAATTATTCTCATTATTAAATCGAAAACTATATTCGAATCCAACCCATAGAGAGGGAGATATGCCCATTCAAATCTCGACCCCAAGTTCAAACTTGTCCATCTAAAATGATTTTTTTTACGAATGTCGCTTTCCGTAGATTTTTTTACGGAATCACATTCTGCCCATCATTCTTCTTATCATAAAATCGAAAACAGTATTTGAATCCAAGCCTTAGGGCCGGAGATATACGCATTCAAATCTCGACCCTAAGTTCAAACTTGTACATGAAAAATGTTTTTTTTTTACGAATGTGACTTTCCGTGGATTTTTTTAAATTTCAAATCTCGACCCCAACCTTCAAACCTGTCCATAATAAATATTTTTTTTACCAATGTCGCATTTCGTGGATTTTTTACGGAATCACATTCTGCCCAATTATTCTCATTATAAAATCGAAAACCATATTCGAATCCAACCCTTAGAGGGGGAGATATGCCCATTCAAATCTCGACCCCAACCTTCAAACTTGTCCATCAAAAATGATTTTTTTTACGAAGGTCGCTTTCCGTGGATTTTTTACGGAATCACATTCTGCCCAATTATTCTCATTATAAAATCGAAAACCATATTCGAATCCAACCCATAGAGAGGGAGATATGCCCATTCAAATCTCGACTCAAATCTTCAAACTTGTCCAACAAAAATGATTTTTTTTACGAATGTCGCTTTCCGTGGATTTTTTACGGAATCACATTCTGCCCAATTATTTTTATTATAAAATTGAAAAACAAATTCGAATCAAACTCTTAAGGGAGGGAGATATGCGCATTAAAATCTCGACCCTAACCTTCAAACTTCTCCATCAGAATGATTTTTTTTTACGAATGTCGCTTTCCGTGGATTTTTTTACGGAATCACATGCAGCCCAATTATTCTCATTATTAAATCGAAAACCATATTCGAATCCAACCCATAGAGAGGGAGATATGCCCATTCAAATCTCGACCCCAAGTTCAAACTTGTCCATCTAAAATGATTTTTTTTACGAATGTCGCTTTCCCTTGATTTTTTTACGGAATCACATTCAGCCCAATTATTCTCATTATTAAATCGAAAACCATATTCGAATCCAACCCATAGAGAGGGAGATATGCCCATTCAAATCTCGACCCCAAGTTCAAACTTGTCCATCTAAAATGATTTTTTTTACGAATGTCGCTTTCCGTTGATTTTTTTACGGAATCACATTCTGCCCATCATTCTTATCATAAAATCGGAAACACTATTTGAATCCAAGCGTTAGGGCCGGAGATATACGCATTCAAATCTCAACTCCAACCTTCAAACTTGTCCATCAAAAATGATTTTTTTTACGAATGTCGCTTTCCGTGGATTTTTTACGGAATCACATTCTGCCCAATTATTTTTATTATAAAATTGAAAAACAAATTCGAATCAAACTCTTAAGGGAGGGAGATATGCGCATTAAAATCTCGACCCTAACCTTCAAACGTCTCCATGAGAATGATTTTTTTTTACGAATGTCGCTTTCCGTGGATTTTTTTACGGAATCACATGCAGCCCAATTATTCTCATTATTAAATCGAAAACCATATTCGAATCCAACCCATAGAGAGGGAGATATGCCCATTCAAATCTCGACCCCAAGTTCAAACTTGTCCATCTAAAATGATTTTTTTTACGAATGTCGCTTTCCGTAGATTTTTTTACGGAATCACATTCTGCCCATCATTCTTCTTATCATAAAATCGAAAACAGTATTTGAATTCAAGCCTTAGGGCCGGAGATATACGCATTCAAATCTCGACCCTAAGTTCAAACTTGTACATGAAAAATTATTTTTTTTACGAATGTCGCTTTCCGTGGATTTTTTTACGGAATCACATTCAGCCCAATTATTCTCATTATTAAATCGAAAACCATAATCGAATCCAACCCATAGAGAGGGAGATATGCCCATTCAAATCTCGACCCCAACCTTCAAACTTGTCCATCAAAAATGATTTTTTTTACGAATGTCGCTTTCCGTGGATATTTGACGGAATCACATTCTGCCCAATTATTCTCATTATAAAATCTAAAACCATATTCGAATCCAACCCATAGAGAGGGAGATATGCCCATTCAAATCTCGACTCCAATCTTCAAACTTGTCCATCAAAAATGATTTTTTTTACGAATGTCGCTTTCCGTGGATTTTTTTACGGAATCACATTCTGCCCAATTATTTTTATTATAAAATTGAAAAACAAATTTGAATCAAACTCTTAGGGAGGAGATATGCGCATTAAAATCTCGACCCTAACCTTCAAACTTCTCCATCAGAATGATTTTTTTTTACGAATGTCGCTTTCCGTGGATTTTTTTTACGGAATCACATGCAGCCCAATTATTCTCATTATTAAATCGAAAACCATATTCGAATCCAACCCATAGAGAGGGAGATATGCCCATTCAAATCTCGACTCCAACCTTCAAACTTGTCCATCTAAAATGATTTTTTTTACGAATGTCGCTTTCCGTGGATTTTTTACGGAATCACATTCTGCCCAATTATTCTCATTATAAAATCGAAAACCATATTCGAATCCAACCCTTAGAGGGGGAGATATGCCCATTCAAATCTCGACCCCAACCTTCAAACTTGTCCATCAAAAATGATTTTTTTTACGAATGTCGCTTTCCGTTGATTTTTTTACGGAATCACATTCTGCCCAATTATTTTTATTATAAAATTGAAAAACAAATTCGAATCAAACTCTTATCGGAGGGAGATATGCGCATTAAAATCTCGACCCTAACCTTCAAACTTCTCCATCAGAATGATTTTTTTTTACGAATGTCGCTTTTCGTGGATTTTTTTTACGGAATCACATGCAGCCCAATTATTCTCTTTATTAAATCGAAAACCATATTCGAATCCAACCCATAGAGAGGGAGATATGCCCATTCAAATCTCGACCCCAACCTTCAAACTTGTCCATCAAAAATGATTTTTTTTACGAATGTCGCTTTCCGTTGATTTTTTTACGGAATCACATTCTGCCCATTATTCTTATCATAAAATCGGAAACAGTATTTGAATCCAAGCCTTAGGGCCGGAGATATACGCATTCAAATCTCGACCCTAAGTTCAAACTTGTACATGAAGAATGATTTTTTTTACGACTGTGACTTTCCGTGGATTTTTTTAAATTTCAAATCTCGACCCCAACCTTCAAACCTGTCCATAATAAATATTTTTTTACCAATGTCGCATTTCATGGATTTTTTACGGAATCACATTCTGCCCAATTATTCTCATTATAAAATCGAAAACCATATTCGAATCCAACCCATAGAGAGGGAGATATGCCCATTCAAATCTCGACTCCAACCTTCAAACCTGTCCATAATAAATATTTTTTTTTACCAATGTCGCATTTCGTGGATTTTTTACGGAATCACATTCTGCCCAATTATTCTCATTATAAAATCTAAAACCATATTCGAATCCAACCCATAGAGAGGGAGATATGCCCATTCAAATCTCGACTCCAACCTTCAAACTTGTCCATCTCAAATGATTTTTTTTACGAATGTCGCTTTCCGTGGATTTTTTACGGAATCACATTCTGCCCAATTATTCTCATTATAAAATCGGAAACCATATTCGAATCCAACCCATAGAGAGGGAGATATGCCCATTCAAATCCCGACTCCAATCTTCAAACTTGTCCATCAAAAATGATTTTTTTTACGAATGTCGCTTTCCGTGGATTTTTTACGGAATCACATTCTGCCCAATTATTTTTATTATAAAATTGAAAAACAAATTCGAATCAAACTCTTAAGGGAGGGAGATATGCGCATTAAAATCTCGACCCTAACCTTCAAACTTCTCCATCAGAATGATTTTTTTTTACGAATGTCGCTTTCCGTGGATTTTTTTAGGAATCACATGCAGCCCAATTATTCTCATTATTAAATCGAAAACCATATTCGAATCCAACCCATAGAGAGGGAGATATGCCCATTCAAATCTCGACCCCAAGTTCAAACTTGTCCATCTAAAATGATTTTTTTTACGAATGTCGCTTTCCGTGGATTTTTTTACGCAATCACATTCTGCCCATCATTCTTCTTATCATAAAATCGAAAACAGTATTTGAATCCAAGCCTTAGGGCCGGAGATATGCGCATTAAAATCTCTACCCTAACCTTCAAACTTCTCCATCAGAATGATTTTTTTTTACGAATGTCACTTTTCGTGGATTTTTTTTACGGAATCACATGCAGCCCAATTATTCTCTTTATTAAATCGAAAACCATATTCGAATCCAACCCATAGAGAGGGAGATATGCCCATTCAAATCTCGACTCCAATCTTCAAACTTGTCCATCAAAAATGATTTTTTTTACGAATGTCGCTTTCCGTGGATTTTTTACGGAATCACATTCTGCCCAATTATTTTTATTATAAAATTGAAAAACAAATTCGAATCAAACTCTTAAGGGAGGGAGATATGCGCATTGAAATCTCGACCCTAACCTTCAAACTTCTCCATCAGAATGATTTTTTTTTACGAATGTCGCTTTCCGTGGATTTTTTTAGGAATCACATGCAGCCCAATTATTCTCATTATAAAATCGAAAACCATATTCGAATCCAACCCATAGAGAGGGAGATATGCCCATTCAAATCTCGACCCCAAGTTCAAACTTGTCCATCAAAAATGATTTTTTTACGAATGTCGCTTTCCGTGGATTTTTTTACGGAATCACATTCTGCCCATCATTCTTCTTATCATAAAATCGAAAACAGTATTTGAATCCAAGCCTTAGGGCCGGAGATATACGCATTCAAATCTCGACCCTAAGTTCAAACTTGTACATGAAAAATGATTTTTTTTACGAATTTGACTTTCCGTAATTTTTTTAAATGTCAAATCTCGACCCCAACCTTCAAACCTGTCTATAATAAATATTTTTTTACCAATGTCGCATTTCGTGGATTTTTTACGGAATCACATTCTGCCCAATTATTCTCATTATAAAATCTAAAACCATATTCGAATCCAACCCATAGAGAGGGAGATATGCCCATTCAAATCTCGACCCCAAGTTCAAACTTGTCCATCAAAATTATTTTTTTTACGAATGTCGCTTTCCGTTGATTTTTTACGGAATCACATTCTGCCCATTATTCTCATTATTAATCGAAACAGTATTTGAATCCAGTTTAGCCGGAGATATGCATTAAAATCTCGACCCCAAGTTCAAACTTGTCCATCTAAAATGATTTTTTTTACGAATGTCGTTTTCCGTAGATTTTTTTACGGAATCACATTCAGCCCAATTATTCTCATTATTAAATCGAAAACCATATTCGAATCCAACCCTTAGAGGGGGAGATATGCTCATTCAAATCTCGACCCCAACCTTCAAACTTGTCCATCAAAAATGATTTTTTTTACGAATGTCGCTTTCCGTTGATTTTTTTACGGAATCACATTCTGCCCATTATTCTTATCATAAAATCGGAAACATTATTTGAATCCAAGCCTTAGGGCCGGAAATATACGCATTCAAATCTCGACCCTAAGTTCAAACTTGTACATGAAGAATGATTTTTTTTACGAATGTGACTTTCCGTGGATTTTTTTAAATTTCAAATCTCGACCCCAACCTTCAAACCTGTCCATAATAAATATTTTTTTACCAATGTCGCATTTCATGGATTTTTTACGGAATCACATTCTGCCCAATTATTCTCATTATAAAATCGAAAACCATATTCGAATCCAACCCATAGAGAGGGAGATATGCCCATTCAAATCTCGTCTCCAACCTTCAAACTTGTCCATCTAAAATGATTTTTTTACGAATGTCGCTTTCCGTAGATTTTTTTACGGAATCACATTCTGCCCAATTATTCTCATTATAAAATCGAAAACCATATTCGAATCCAACCCATAGAGAGGGAGATATGCCCATTCAAATCTCGACCCCAAGTTCAAACTTGTCCATCTAAAATGATTTTTTTTACGAATGTCGCTTTCCGTTGATTTTTTTACGGAATCACATTCTGCCCATCATTCTTATCATAAAATCGGAAACAGTATTTGAATCCAAGCCTTAGGGCCGGAGATATACGCATTCAAATCTCACTCAAACTTCAAACTTGTCCATCAAAAATGATTTTTTTTACGAATGTCGCTTTCCGTGGAATTTTTACGGAATCACATTATGCCCAATTATTTTTATTATAAAATTGAAAAACAAATTCGAATCAAACTCTTAAGGGAGGGAGATATGCGCATTAAAATCTCGACCCTAACCTTCAAACGTCTCCATGAGAATGATTTTTTTTTACGAATGTCGCTTTCCGTGGATTTTTTTACGGAATCACATGCAGCCCATTTATTCTCGTTATTAAATCGAAAACCATATTCGAATCCAACCCATAGAGAGGGAGATATGCCCATTCAAATCTCGACCCCAAGTTCAAACTTGTCCATCTAAAATGATTTTTTTTACGAATGTCGCTTTCCGTAGATTTTTTTACGGAATCACATTCTGCCCATCATTCTTCTTATCATAAAATCGAAAACAGTATTTGAATCCAAGCCTTAGGGCCGGAGATATACGCATTCAAATCTCGACCCTAAGTTCAAACTTGTACATTAAAAATGATTTTTTTTACGAATGTGACTTTCCGTGGATTTTTTTAAATTTCAAATCTCGACCCCAACCTTCAAACCTGTCCATAATAAATATTTTTTTTTACCAATGTCGCATTTCGTGGATTTTTTACGGAATCACATTCTGCCCAATTATTCTCATTATAAAATCTAAAACCATATTCGAATCCAACCCATAGAGAGGGAGATATGCCCATTCAAATCTCGACTCCAACCTTCAAACTTGTCCATCTAAAATGATTTTTTTTACGAATGTCGCTTTCCGTGGATTTTTTACGGAATCACATTTTGCCCAATTATTCTCATTATAAAATCGAAAACCATATTCGCATCCAACCCTTAGAGGGGGAGATATGCCCATTCAAATCTCGACCCCAACCTTCAAACTTGTCCATCAAAAATGATTTTTTTTACGAATGTCGCTTTCCGTTGATTTTTTTACGGAATCACATTCTGCCCATTATTCTTATCATAAAATCGGAAACAGTATTTGAATCCAAGCCTTAGGGCCGGAGATATACGCATTCAAATCTCGACCCTAAGTTCAAACTTGTACATGAAGAATGATTTTTTTTACGAATGTGACTTTCCGTGGATTTTTTTAAATTTCAAATCTCGACCCCAACCTTCAAACCTGTCCATAATAAATATTTTTTTACCAATGTCGCATTTCATGGATTTTTTACGGAATCACATTCTGCCCAATTATTCTCATTATAAAATCGAAAACCATATTCGAATCCAACCCTTAGAGGGGGAGATATGCCCATTCAAATCTCGACTCCAACCTTCAAACTTGTCCATCTAAAATGATTTTTTTTACGAATGTCGCTTTCCGTGGATTTTTTACGGAATCACATTCTGCCCAATTATTCTCATTATAAAATCGAAAACCATATTCGAATCCAACCCATAGAGAGGGAGATATGCCCATTCAAATCTCGACTCCAATCTTCAAACTTGTCCATCAAAAATGATTTTTTTTACGAATGTCGCTTTCCGTGGATTTTTTACGGAATCACATTCTGCCCAATTATTTTTATTATAAAATTGAAAAACAAATTCGAATCAAACTCTTAAGGGAGGGAGATATGCGCATTAAAATCTCGACCCTAACCTTCAAACTTGTCCATCAAAATGATTTTTTTTACGAATGTCGCTTTCCGTGGATTTTTTTACGGAATCACATGCAGCCCAATTATTCTCATTATTAAATCGAAAACCATATTCGAATCCAACCCATAGAGAGGGAGATATGCCCATTCAAATCTCGACCCCAAGTTCAAACTTGTCCATCTAAAATGATTTTTTTTACGAATGTCGTTTTCCGTGGATTTTTTTACCGAATCACATTCTACAGCATGCTTTAAGTAATTTTCGCCAAAATGGCGCTATAAAAATCATCAAAATATTATAATTATTATTGTCACGTACCAAATCATTATTCAATAGATGTGACTACCAAAATATCGTTTAATTTCTCAGAACGGTCAGAACGCTAATATTTGTGAATCCGGTATCGATATATCAGATATGCGGCGGTATCATAATACGCATTTCTGTTACCTATATCTGCTCTAGTCTTCCAGTTTAGGTTTTTTAAAAGTTGGATATGGCCTTTCTTTGAACACTGATAAATTGTTAATCAGTTGCGGATATGAATGTATTTTTGCACTTTGGTACACAATGCACCTACATTAGTAACGAGATGCTGATATTCTACAATGTTTCCTTCAATTAAAAGCAGTTAAATTTGAGTAAAAAGTTCTCGAAATCTTGGATGGAATCCATACAATATCGATTACCGCCTATTGAACCGCTAATCCGAAAGCTCGTGCGACGTCACACCCAACCAGCCATAGATTTCGTACGTTTTGGTGGGCTTTAAATAATTGAAACAATGTTTTTTTTTTTTTTAATGCTCTTTACAAATTTTTGGTTACGTTTATTTACAAAAACGCAACGACAAATTATTAAACATATTTTTCTCCACTTTAAAAATCATATTCGTATTGTAAATATTTTCTAAAACATACAATGGAACGGTCAGAAAAAATGTAATATTTCTGATTGGATTTTGATAAATGCTAAAAGCCTATGTAAATTTATAAAATATTTAATAAATATTTTTCTATTTAAAAACATTATGTTTATCGTATTGCGTAATAATACTATCATTATTTTGAATTAATAAATAATAACTCTCCGACATCCCTCTCCCCGCTAAACATGTTAATTTTGATTTTACGTGTACTGTAATTTAATGTGCTATGCCAAAATATTTTCAAAGTTGTTTGAACATGTTTCGGTATCACACTGTTTAAAACACTGTTCCAAAGTTCCCTTTTCAGATTTTCTGATAAAATAGTCATATTTGTGGTAGATTTTCTGGTTATCAAATTTTGTTTTTTAGGTTTTATTTCGTTATACAAAAGTATCCATGCACGTCGCACGGTGATCAGTTATATTCATTTTCCAAATAGTTGACTTTACTTTGTGAAGATCTTTAATATTTACATTTGTCCAGATATGATCTAAACCGTTTATAACACTGTTCCAAAGTTCCCTTTTCAGATTTTCTGATAAAATAGTCATATTTGTGGTAGATTTTCTGGTTATCAAATTTTGTTTTTTAGGTTTTATTTCGTTATACAGAAGTATCCATGCACGCCGCACGGTGATCAGTTATATTCATTTTCCAAATAGTTGACTTTACTTTGTGAAGATCTTTAATATTTACATTTGTCCAGATATGATCTAAACTGTTTATAACACTGTTCCAAAGTTCCCTTTTCAGATTTTCTGATAAAATAGTCATATTTGTGGTAGATTTTCTGGTTATCAAATTTTGTTTTTTAGGTTTTATTTCGTTATACAGAAGTATGCACGCCGCACGGTGATCAGTTATATTCATTTTCCAAATAGTTGAGTTTACTTAGTGAAGATCTTTAATATTTACATTTGTCCAGATATGATCTAAACCAGATGGAGTATGACCTTTTATTTCTCTAGTGTTTTAATTAATTAATACACGATTTAAAGTTTAGTTCAGTCATGCAATTAATATATTCATTTTTGATACAACTTATTTAAATTAAAATCTCCTGCAAAGAAACGGTTTATTTTTTTAAATTTTGAAAATATACCTTTAAAATCATTAAATAAATGTAGTAATGTTTGAACCGTGTGTTCTATAAATAGCTATCATGTGGTCCAGAGATTTGCATTCCCGGTATTGGTGTTCTTCGGCGCAATGCATACATTTTGGGTTTTTCATTATATCTAGACACTTGTGTGCAGTATGGTCAAATCTTAAACAATGGTAGCATTGTGTTAAAGGGTTGCAGTCTTCAACATGTATCCTCATGAATCCTTAGTTATCACGTTTTTTATTTAACTGTCCCCTTACAGTGCCAGACACTCGGTTACCTGAGGCAACATTGTTGCTCCTGACGTATTAATATTTAATGTTATTTTATAACCCTGAGATGTATTTTGCAGTATAATCAACCATAATTAATAATTGTTGATAGATTGTATTATTATTTTTGGCTTAAAAAGCAATATTGTTACGAATTTGTATGCGGAAACTCGGAGTCCCGCACCGTAGATCATGTTATAATTTGGCACCGTAAAGAAAGTGTTAATAGGTGATTTCTCATGTTTCCATTTGTTTCAACAATTATATTGTGACTTGTTCCTTTTGTTGTCGGTGATAGCTTTCACCTCAAATATGTTTGGGTATTGTTCTGTCATTATCTTAATGTCTTCATTTTGGAGTATAAGGTCTGTTAAAAATTCTTCTTTCGTGTAATTTGTCTGTATTCCTTTGAATATTACACACGGTTTTCTTTTTTTTTATTTCTTCGGCGGTAATTTCTTTTACTGATATTTTGTTGATTTCATTTTTCAGTTTGGTAGCATCCTCATTTTTAGGGCAATGATTAGTCGTTTGTTATTTTTTTTTTTTAAAACTACTTACTCCGATGCCCAGAGTAGATATTTAAATTTTTTTTTGGATTGTTTCCTTGAGTTGGTCTTGAGTTTGGTTCATATTTATTGATGTTATTATAATTGGGTATTTCTTTTCTTCTGTCTCGGTTTCTGGGTAATAACCGTTTTTTAGAGTTTTTTAGCTAGCAGAGGATTTTACCCTCAACGCCGCAGTGGGAACCTAATGCTTTGGACCACTCAACCAACTAACCCAGAAATTTCCAATGTGGGCGATATCACCCCCCAAGGGGCGTTGAGGAGATCTAAGGAGGCGGCGGTGGCCTCAAGGGCAAATAAAGGGCAGTAAAGGACTACAAGGAGGCGGTGAAGGGCTGAAATGGGTGGCGGGGACAACAAAAATATTTTTAATAAATTTTCCTTATGAATTATAATTTGTCGTCGGTACATCGTTGAAAGAATAAACAATATGAGCTGTTAAATTTGACGGTTCCAATTAACAATGTCGAATGTGTAAATTCGTAACTTTGGATTAGAGGTGTAGTAGTTGCGATAATATGGTATATAAATAAATAAATAGGGATTTATGCAAAATATTGAAAACAATACCATATTCCTTTATCTCAAAAACAAAAAAATGTTAACATTAAATTCCAAACATGTAGAAACCAAACCTTAAACAGCTCTAAAAAGAAGTTTCCACTTGCACATCCGACATTGTTCATTGGAACCATTGTATTATTCTATTGATTTCTAGATGGATTAATAATTTCTTGTGTTATTTTCTCTACGGTGTTATAACACCTAGCCACGTTTCTCGAGACCTATTTTCAGGTGAACAATAATGAACTACATATGTAAAATATGCATGTAAATATTTATCAAGAGCAAAAAGTTATCATAACGGAGAACAGGGGTAATGAAAAGATTGTCGGGGAATATGGTCGACCCGCAGAAATGACAGTTATTATCTCTCAGTCACAGTGTATATATTTAGATTTCATCACACTGTCGATGAGAAGAAACGGGGGGTTGGCGCTAATGAAAAATATAGTCCAAAAGTGGGCAGTGAGATAAATAAGGTTAGGAAGCTCTGAACAAAAAATCAATAATGATAATTAATAAATCAATAAGTTGAGGGTTAAAGCGGGCAATGAGGTATAAACTTCTACACAAATAAAGATACTTTTCATCACAATCTACACATCTGCCACGACGATGGACACTGCAAAACTGTCTAAAACATTGGCTAAAGGAGACGGATAATACCCCTAAAATCAATCGCAATAAATAATTAACCTTTCAATGGATGTGTTTTCAATTTAATTTATTTCATATATTAATTAAAAATGGACAGTATAATATAATTGAAATAACCAGATAATAATATAAATATTTTGTATCATAATAATAAACTTGGATCAGTATTGCTAAATAACTTTAAGGAATTTCAGTGTTTAAACATTACGAGTCTATGAATTGGACGAAAACATTAATATTTGTTACAGAATTTATCTCCAAATTTAAAAATTGAGAGGTGAAAAATTAGTGATTTAAAGAAGATAGTGATGCTGAGAAATTCTTTCCATTCCGTGAAAAAATATTTTCATTCTCTTTCCAATAAAACTAGCAATTATTTGATTTTATGTGTGTATTTCGTTTGAACAAAATACAAATTCCTTTGTACAATATCATAGTATCCTTAAAATATATTCAATGCTTCATTTAGTAATGATTTATACAATAGTAACAATATAATTGGAAAGAATGACTAAACAAATAATATTATGAATTATCTACAGTTGATTATAATTTATATTATGTATTTACAATGTAATCTCGGAATCGAACTCGAAAATATTCAAATTCCATTCATCATTACCAAATTATAGTTACATTCTAGCATAGGCACTTACTTAATGTCAAACATTAAAACAATTGTGTACTTCTTTCTATATTCCACACAACATACAATGCTTACCTGCCCGGGCTTGGCAGCGACCCTTTCTGTTATAGATATTACAATAATAATGTTATAGCAATCCATTTTGTGACATTCACTAAACGAATACATAATACACAATAATAAACAAAAAGTACTCTTTTTCATCGTTAACTCCTAGGGACCAGACCCCTGCATTTGCAGTGTTGAAGAATCGTGCCCACGCACGGTACTAAGTACTGCAATTGAAGTTTCGACCTTGTGTGTTCATTTTGCCACTTTATCAAGTACGGTATTTTTTTTTTGTGATACCACACATGAGTCCCAACTGCTCGCAACCGTCTGGAGTCAGTGAGACTACGGCATCCCCGATTGGGGTATGTTGTGAGGCTGAAGGTACTGAGGAGGAGAAGGAAGGTGGGGAAATATGGTATTGTCTACATTTTGGCTTTAAGAAAAATATATTTTTATGTATTGAAGTTTCTTGTTGGCCCCTACGGGTTAATACGGTTCACTTTAGAAGAAGTATAAAGGATCAGGTGTTTTGAACTCCATCAAATAGACCATTAACACCATCTTGATCGTTGTCATTTGGACGACGTTAAATGCCAATTCATGGCCGGTTAGAGATTTTGATGAAATTGTAATAAGATTTAAAGCATAACAAACATGTTTTTATGCTTGTCAGCGGATCACAGTTTGATCTAAAGTTAAAACGGGCCGAGAATCGTCATTTATCGTGCTGATCGACGATTTGATGGTCATGAAATGTGATGCAATTTGAAACACCCCTAACCTAAGTTTCTCTACATAAACATTGCCTGAAATCTTACGATATTGACAAAAAGTGATATCATATTTAGGGGTAAGTAAAAATACGTATTACATTTTGGACGAGAGTCTAAGGATATTTCATGTACAGGTAAGGAATATTAAAATAAAATATCAGTACATACCAAGTTTAAAAGAAACCATTCCACTGAGATCACAAAGAGTAAAACACAACCAAACAAAACATCCAAAATCTAGTGCCCTTTTCAAATCACATACAGAAATTTCTTTCTATTTCTAGTGGTATAGTGAAAGATTTAGAGAAAAGGAAGTTATAAACAAAGAATAATAACAATGCAATACTTATTGACGCCAATAAGCCACTTCCATGATGATTTTTCGAACGTTAAATATTGTATTTTTAAAAGCGCAGCAATTAAAAATATAACATTTTTTATAAACCAGAAAAGTGATCTTTATTAAAATTTGAACGGCCATACATTTTTTTTTAAAACAAACTGTTATTTTCGATGAGAGATGTGAATTGTCAAAAGATGTGAATAACATTGAGTTAAATATTTTAAACATCCTTTAAACCAACTATCATCATAGGGTTTAAAGATCGCAAAAATAAAATAAATTAAAAAGATTAATTTAAAATTTAATTAAAATAACAAAAATCATCAATATCTTGTCAGTTTTAAAATTCCAAGTCAATCCAGTGTCAAAAAAAAAACATTCAGTGTGAGGTTATATAAAAAAAAAAAAGAGTGTAACAAATTACGTCATTTCCACCCAGTGACGTTACAAGCAAACAAGAATTACGTACAATAAAAACACAAAAAAAAAGCATTCTCAGTACAAAAACTTATTCACATGATTTTTTTCTGAGCTGATAAAAAAATGCATGCAAGTGGCTCATTATATATAATACACATTTAACCGAGCATAAATAATGCTCAATAGCTTCTGAATTAAGAAAGTTCGAAAGACAATTTACCAAAAGTAATTTTAATAGAAAGTTAATTATTATATGGTATTTTGTCCCATTGATGAACCATGGGTGTTTGGATCAAAGACTGCAAGTTGTAAGTGATGTATTGACTAATTCTGTTAACTTATTTAAAATTAATAAGTAGCGAACTTACGTTTATAGTTGAGCAAAACTCTTTAAAAATTTAAACACAGCAAATCAATTAGTCTTTTTTACTTACATACTAAATTTTACACTGGTCGTGTAAACAATTTAATTATCTATACTCGGTTAAACATTTATGATTACACAATTAATTGAAGTATGAAATAAAAAATTGCTGATTACATTTATTAAGTTACAAGTGATTGTTTTCTTTGAATAATCATTATAAATGCTAATTTTCTTAAAATCTTCAGTGTAACTGTTTATTTTCTTTAAATCTTCATATATAAATGTTTATTTAAATTAAATCTTCAAATTACAAAAAGCACAAATGTATTCCACGTTCCTATATATTGCTTAAAATATCTAATAATAGTACCAAATGTTTAAAGAAATCTGTTCCTAACTTTCTCCAAATAATGTAAAACAAACGAAAAAAAAAACGGTTACAATTTTCATACAATTGTAATACGTACATATTATTTAAGAATTATATATTAAAGACGAAGTGCCGGTAGAAGAATCAGTTTCCGACTAAAGAAACTTCTAGAATGGTGCAGCAGTAGAACAACTTCATAATAAAGAGTGGATGTCTCTAAAGTAAGATGAGACAATGGTATCGAGGCGGTAGCAAGAAATAAAAGACACCAGTGGCATTATCCAATTTATATAAAAACAGGTTTCCAACAAAAAATACCAGATGGTCATTGGGTTAAATTTATCTTTAGTCATAGGAATGGCTATAACAAAAGTTCTGGCTAATAAATGAACAAGTAAAGGAACAATTTGAGACCCAAAACCAAGCAATAATTCAGAAATGAATGCTGGCAGCTGATAATGTATTTATTGAGACATTTAAAAACAGGTTTCCATTATTTTTAACAAATGGTTTCCGGAAAACCCGCTGGATGATAGCACTACATTAAGCTTGGGGCATTTTAAACTCCATCATATTTGGTGACCATTTAATCGACGATCAGATTCTTTTCCATTTTATCTCAAGCATAACGGTTATTTTGTTATGCTTGTCAGGTGATATATATCATAAATTGATCAAAAGCTGAAGTGGGCCGAGAATCGGCTTTAACAGAGTTTGAAACACCTCAATCGAAAACATATTTTGTAAATAGATGTAACCGAAATACCTAACTAGATCCTAAGAAGAGACATAAATAAATCAAAGAACATTCCCATTCATTCCCAAATGTACAAGACATTCACAAAATCACTTGAACATACCATTATTGTTTGTCAGTTATGCCTCTTTTACGATTTTTCCCAATGATATAGTACATAATATGTTACACAGCGCTTAAAACTACCACATATTCAATTCCAACATTACAATTATGAATTAAATAAATATGTACAACTTTAGAATATTAATCACACTACGTGGTTTACTTTAAACCCTCGAGACCCTTTTGTTCCCGATGGGGAACAACTAGATAACAGTAGAGTAGCCAAAGGGAACAAGAAGAACAAATAGCCTCTACTACTATCTAGTTACTTGTTCCCCCTCAGGAACAAAAAGGACTCGAGGGGTTAAGATTTGACTTTTTATCCTACCAATTCTACAAACAGATTGTTAAAACTTTTAATGTTGACCTTAAAACAAATTTGCCTAAAAACAGTATGTACTTAAAATTTCTTTGAAAATAGAGGAATAAATTTTCATTACAATATACAATGGTACGGCTTACCGAATTGCAAGTTAAACCCAGCTTTCGATATCAAATGTCAGTAATTATTTAAATAGTTTTTACTATATACAGACTCATATGAGGAACGTTTAATCCTTTAGGTGCCACCGAACGATATATCGTTCCGATACATTATTGTACTTGAGTGCCACAGAACGATATATAGCTCGAGCTATAAAATTCGTCACGCGTTACCCACGGTTCTAAAATTACGTCACATTATTGTAAACATGTGTCTAAAAATAAAAGTAATCAAAACAAAAATATATATATATTCATGGATTATCGTCACTTCTCCAGCATTTAAAAAAAATACATGTGGCACCTAAAGGGTTAACGGGGACTTCATTTGAATTTTTTTATTAATTAAAAATAAATCAAATTTAATAATATTTATTAAGTTCTGCTAGTGTTTTTAGTTCTTTATTATTGCGACAGCTGTTTCATAGTTCAATGCCATTTTGAAACTGGGGTTAGGCCACATTGAGATGACTTATTTATATGATTTTATTTACCCGTATCCAATTTTTATGTTTGTGATGTTTTTTTTAAGTGAGTACCGCACAAGAGTCCCAACTGCTCACAACTGTCTAGAGCCCAGTGAGACTATTGCATCCCCAATTAGGATATGTTGAGAGGCTGAAGGTAGTGGGTACGTGAAGGAGATGGGAAAGGGTAAGGTGGGGGAGCACCTGGCTATTCTGATCTGGTCACCAAACACGGCTAAAGTCATTCCAAGTAACGTTTCGATTGTGAATGGTGGAATTTCACCAAGGCGTTATTGAAAGTATCTACCACTTTGGAACGTGCTGCAAATATACTATGTGTTTTTTAAATGAATAAATTGTGAAATAAAATAAATTAATCAAACGAAATTTTCTTACGCATGCCAGAATTTGAACCCACGACCTCCGGATTCGTAGCCTAGGATTGTAACCACTTAACCACGGAGGCTGTGGTGTTTGAAATGATTTATGAATATTTTCAGTAAAAACCGAAGTACTTTTTTATTCTGTGAGGCACTTTTCACCGTTGTAATCTATTTTTCCCCCCTTTTAATGGTGGCAGGTTTGCCAAAATTGTTTTATAATGACATGAATGGTATTTAAGTCAATTGACATTTGTCATTGCCCTGGTTATAAAAATGACTATGCTAATAACGACAGTGTGAAAACAGCTTTGAATGCCGAAACAACTGTCACAATAAAAAAAAAACACTAAAATACTTAATATAACATTATTAAATTTGATTTACTTTAAATAAAAAAATCATACATGAGCACACATTAATTTGGAACAAAACGAATGTAATATTTTTTAGAAAGGACATGATTTAATAATAAAAAATTGCAGTGATCGGAGATGCGAACCCATCTACAAGATTTTTAAAAATTGACTACATAAAAAAACGACAGCATTTTGAAGCATTTAACGTTATGGGTACTTCTGTACATATCGTAGTGAACCAATTTCATGCATTAACGGTCAGCACACAAAAATACACACTTTGTAGTATACTAACGCAAGAAATATCATGAATGTTTTATCCGTAAATTCTTAACGGGTAGTTAAGAAAATGAATAAGGTTTCAAAAGACAAACATCTTCAAATTTTAATATTTTAAATTCTATATGAAACACGTAATGGAATTTTAGGTAAAATGTTCAAAAATGGCTTCAGTGGTTTTACAAACTGCACCTATTTTCAGACATCTTGTTATGCATTTCATAGAATTTAAAAGATTATTGTTTGGGGATTTTTGTTTTTGAAACCTTACACATTTTCCTAAATACCCATATAAAATTTACAGATAAATCATTTACAGTATTGCTTAAATAAGAAACCTACAAAGTGAACTGGCCCTTAAAACATCAAATTTCACTTGTAATGATGTAGGACTTCTATCATTGTCAAATGGAAATTCAGGATGAGAGAGTGATGTGAGATATTAGTATTACTGTGATGATGGATCGACATCAGCATGATGCTATTTGCCTCTAAATTAAACTACTCATAGTAATAACCGAGGAACTTTAAGTTTCGAGCACAATTTCTTACCAGTCGGTCAATGACCAATTTCTATGCTAGAGTAGTGGAATTAAAAGATATATTTTCCACTTGAATGCAAAAATATTATGTTTAAAAAAGCGTTGCATTGCCAGTGTGAAAAAAGTCATTGACCGAAGCATTTTCTACTTTTAAAAATTTATATCCTTATTTGTTATAAGAGATAAGTTTAACAAGCCTCCTTGACTTAGAGCTACAAAATAATCAATTAAAATTCAGTACGGTAAAGTAAAAATTTAATATGGCATCATAATACCTATTTGAAATAGAAAAAAAAACATAATTTATGGATTTTTTAAAATTCTAACTATAAAACAGATATTTGTCTTCTGAAGCCGAAAAAACTCTCAAAATACAGTGAGCCCTGATGTCATGAAACTTTGCACAGTTTTCTTGATCTTATAATAAAAATTCTTTACTCCAGAATGTAGGGAGGTTAGTGAAAACCACACATTGCATAAAGCGTTTAAAATTGACGCAGATATTTTAAGCTAGCAATGTAATTTCCACCATGGGCTATGGAGCTTTGAAATATTCAATATCAATTTAACTAGAATAAATAAGACAAGAAGCTATGTTTTCAGATAACAACATCATGAGCGTAGAGCTTCAAAATATTCAAGATACATGTGTATTTTATCAAAAATTGATTAATAAGAGAAAAGAGTTGATATCTGGAATGAAGCCGGATAGTAAAACTAGTCATCAATAAAATGAATAAGATATTATTTTAAGTACGAGGTTTTGGTTGAAGGTGATTAATGTGTTTTATTTCCTGTAATTGAAAAAGCCAATTTGGCGCTACACAGTTCTAATATTGCATTTTATATAATGATTTCAAAATGCCAAATTTTAATGAACAACAATATTGTACCAGAAGAGTGAAATTAAAAAAAATATATACTATATTAAAAAATTGAGAAAAATTTTGATCAATACATAATTTGTTTTTAATTAAAGGCATTATACATTAAAAGATATTTTAAAAGCTTTTTTAATAATTTTAAATATTATTATTGATTATTGTAATGAAGAGAACACCAGTGCATTACGAAAAATATATAAATTTATTTATTTACAAATTTCAGATAATAAATATTCACACATACAAACAGGAATCTGCACAATTCGTATTCTTTCATTAGAACAGCATTTAGGGACCAAATTATGATATATGTACGAAGTGTAATCAAAAAATATGGTGAATGAATTTTTATAGCAGCAACTGCTGGCACTAGATCCATTTGAAGTAATAAGTCTGATAGTCTGATCCCCGGAGATAGTCAGTGTTAAGTTTTGACAAGTTGTGACAAGTAACGGTCGGGACGTCCTTCAACCTCAAAAACAGATGAAAATGTCCAAAAAGTGGCAAAAATGGTTCGTTCAGACAGGCGGCAATTGAGTATTCGAGAGTATACAGAAGAACTAAATATCTCGTACGAGCCCGTGCAAAATATTATAACTGATAATTTGCAAATAAGAGGAGTGAGTGCAAAATTTGTTCCCAGACCTTTGACTGACGAACAGAAGAAAAACCGTGTGTCAGTTTGCATAGAATCGAAGAATCGTCTTAAAGCAAATCCTGACTTCATGGCCAAAATTACAATTGGAGATTTGGGAAATAGAAAGTTGGATGTATGGATATGACCCTGAGAGAGTTCCAATGGAAAACGAGTGGCTCTCCTCACCATAAGATGGCATGTCAGTCAAATTCGAATGTCAAGGTCATGCTGATTGATTTTTTTTTATAGTGAGGGCATAGTTCGTTCTAAGGGGAACAACTGTAAATTCCGAATACTACAAGACCTTACTGCAATGTTTGCGAGACGATGTACGAAGAGAACAGAAAAACAGGCCAATGGATTCCTCCTTCATCACGACAACGCATCATACCACACCTCGCTTCTGATTCACTATTTTTTGGCTGAAAAAAAGGTTCCTGTCTGTCCACATTCACCTTACTCTCCAAATTTAGCACCATGCGACTTCTGGCTCTTCCCAAAAATAAAAACCGTGCTAAAAGAAAAACATTGTGACACATTGAGAGGGCCACGACGGAGCAGCTGAAGGCCCTTCCAGAAATGCTTCCAATCATGGAATCAACGTTGGGATAAATTCATCGCTAGCCAAGGAGAGTACTTTGAAGAAGATTAATTCAAATTGGCTGAAAGCTTATTACTTTGTACATAAGAAAATTATTCACTGTATTTTTTGATCACACCTCTTATGTAGAATATTACGAATTCTAAGATTCAATCGAAAATCTAATCTATAAATCACAAGAAAATCTAAAATATAGCTCTGCTACCCTAAAGCAAATACATTTTCTATTTATTTATATACATACTGAACATTTCCTGGTTATCTAACTAGCCAACTAACTTAAAGAAGTTCATTATAAGCAGGGTTCCAAGGATATACACATGTATATATATCAAAATTATTATATATTCCTGCATTTCTCAGTGTTGAAC
Source organism: Halesus radiatus (assembly GCA_022606495.2). Lineage (NCBI taxonomy): Eukaryota > Metazoa > Arthropoda > Insecta > Trichoptera > Limnephilidae > Halesus > Halesus radiatus. The sequence goes on from JAHDVE020009413.1 coordinate 24,573, forward strand.
TTTCCCGGGCACTGTCAGTCATATTTTGTATATTCGGAACTCATTTTCAAACTACCATTGCCCTCGGTGTGGTGGAAATCTCTGACCATTAATGAAAACTGTTGGCCATTAGAAAAAAAACAACTTCATTTCGCATTGTGAGCAAATATTAACCGCACGTGCAGCAACAGCAACTCTAGAGAGATACTTTTCATCCATATTTAAACTGTATTTTTAACGTCTATTTCTCATTAGAAAATAAATATCACTTTTGATATATGTACGTACATACACATTTATCGGATATATATCCGATAATTTGATATTTATATAGTTTCATGACATTGTTGAACCCTGATTATAAAGAATTTAGTGAAAATGAAATAGAAATTTTAAAAAAAGAAGAAAAAAGCAGAATCATAGAACTGATAATATTCTACACAAGAATTCGGTTGCTAGTGTAGAGGGCTGTTAAGCAAAGGATTTAGAAATGTAATAATTAAGTAAAATAATTAAGTGTCAAAAACTACAGAGTTGTACATAAAAGACAAGGTACATATCATCGGGCCAATGCCAAAGGTATCATTTCGAGATACTGATGTTTGAGGTTATTGAACTGGTCTAACTATAGGTTTGATGGATATTAATGCACATGAAGCTGGTTTGCTATCAAAATAAACCGATTTTTGATGCTAGTTCGGAGACTTGAAATTTCAATATCTCGAAGCTATGTTTTTGCAGATTCGCTACTTTGGCACTGACCCGACAATATATTGAATTGCTCATACATTTTATTTGAAATACATTCTGTTATATGTCATAAAAATATGTGTCTTTTTATAAAGACCCCATGCATGAACAAATAACATATAAAACCAGTTATCAATACATACCAAGTTTTCAGACAATTCATGACCAAACATTAGAAAAATCATTTCAAAGTTTGTTATTATAAATTAATAGTTTTACAGGCAGACTACTTTACATAGGGCATGTGTGTGGATAATAGAAACGAGGGAGATAGGGCATGAACTATTGTTAGTATGAAACCGCACACACAAAAGTGTCGGCTACATAGTTCACTCATACTGCCAATCTCATCTATGCACAGTGGTCTTTGTTTCTACCTACACACCAAATGCAAAACTTTTATTGGCTCCGCCGCTTTGATAGTTCATGCAGTTTAGTTGTAGCTCGGCGACAGTCTTATATGGCATATCTCCATCTGTTTCAATTATCTATGGACATGTCATATAACATATGAAGATGTAAAAATGCAAATAAGGTTTAATCAGCGCCATCTAACGATAAGAATATGAATCGTGAGTGCCTTTTGTAAGATCAGAGTACATATTATTAGAAGGAGCAGGGTGGTACATGTGTGTGTGTGTGTGTGTGTGTGTCAGTGTGTGTATGTATGTTACAGTATGTGTGTATGTATGTTGATTAGAGATATACATATATGTAATAAATAGTTCAGTCGACGCCGGCGAAGCCCTGCGAGCCCTCGATGGCCTTCACCAGCTTATCCCGCAGCTGCTGGTAGCTCTCGTACGGGGGCAGATCCAGCCGGTTGAAGCTGGAGAAGCAACGCACAATCATTAGCCGTGTAAAGAATGACATGAAATGTTTCATCATATATAAATAGCACATCAAAATACAACAGAATCTCACTAATCTTCAGTACTCAGGTCTTGATTGAGTGCCACAAAACAATCAAGGTTATGGAGATTATTATGTTAATGGCAAAAAAACACAATGTTTTAATTTGTTTTATTTTTTTATTGACGGACCATTCATTGTCCACACAAAATACATAACATGAAATGAAATATACATAATACATTAATGAAGCAATGACATAAATATACATTTGAGAGAACATTCAAGTCAAAACCTGAACAAAGTCCATGATTTTAAACATTCTTAATGATAATCTTTGAGGTTTAATTCCGTAAAGCCTGACAAAAATCATTTAGACTGGTACCAAAAGTTTCGAGGTCCTGGCTTGAGTTAACAAGTCTTGACATTCTGGACAGTGGAAAATGGTACCCACCCAGGGTGTTGATTACGGAAAACCATTTCATTGTTTCTGAGTCTACGGCAAAGGATGTTGAACTGGATGAGTTGCGACAAAAAAAGGTGAGAGTCAATAATACAATTAATTATTTTGAAAATTCAAATGAGATCAGTCTTTCCTATGCTTTTCTAATGAGAAATGTTTATGGCTTGTTCAATTTCATCATAGGAGTAATCGCCTCTTTCTTGCCCTAATCTCCATGCAATTCCATGTTATGCTAATATGTATCCATATTAAGAAACACAAATGCGTTTTGGGGGCTTTACTATTTTAATAAAAATATGACTGAATGTGAGTGGAAGGTAGAAGAAATCGGGCATGAAACTGACAGAAGGGTGAAAATAGAATGAATGTATAGAAATGAGATCCCTAAGTTGAGTTTACCACATTGTATGTGGTAAAACCATGAATATTAGACATTGAGATATTTTCTCACCATGTGTGTGCCCTGGGGTAGTTGTCAGGGGTGCCCCACTTCTCCACGGTGAAGAGCTGCGGCCCGTTGGAGCCATACAGCTCCTTGAACCCGTTCATCGGCACCCTGGATGTGCCCGTCACAAACTGCAGCAGGCGAGACCTCATCTCGTTGGAGAATGACAGCACCACCTGGGGAAGATTCAAAATCAAAACATGGCCAATACCGTGAAATAGACATTATCAAATGCCATCCCAAACTGTGCCTGTGATATTAAATCTCTTTTTATTCAAGTTTAATTATTAGCCAGATCTACATTTAACATCAAATTCATAGATGAAAAAATGTTTTCTTAACCCTGTTGCACCCATCGAGTTTTTGTCTGCTGCAACACCGCAATTACCGTGCTGGATTCAATACGTTTGGCCCGATGATACATTTGATGGGCCCGCGCACACAAACTTCCGACGACATTGCGGTATCACCCATAGAATCCATGCCAAATTTGCGGAGTCGCATGTAAAAAAACCGGACGTGTGCACCGGACCTAAAATGGTTTATAAAAAAATGTTGTGATGATTTTTCAGTATTCCAATTGAGATGATTGGGATCATAAATGGTTACATCACTTTGTTATTAACCTGATCCACGCGACTGTCGCATATGTGTTCCATCGGCGACTGTCCCCGTGCGCGAATGTTGCATATGTAATCCATGAAGTCTCACTAAAACACATGTACATTATGTCAATATGTGCCGCGTGATTGGATAGATTGCCTTGAAAAAGCCAGTATTGAAATGGTTAAAGTCAGAATTGAAGAAATCTCTCTTTCCGCCCACCTTCTTGGACGAGTGACGAGTTTCAATCTAGTCTCCTTCAATAAAAGCAATCTTCCCAACATGCCTTCCATTGATATTATACTTGATGTATCTTTAAATGACCAGCTTAGGCACAGGGGACAGAGCCAGAGTCAAGTTAGCCTCTCAGAAGCTGTGCGTACTGTACATGACCCGCAGATGCGTTAACAGTACACAACTGCTGACCATGTACAAATCGCAATTGCACCCCACTGTTGAATTTGGTAGCCACCTGTGGTTTGGAGTCCCAAAATACATGAAAAACCCTCGACTCTAAGCAGGAACAGGCAGTCCATTTGATAGATTCCCCAATCTTAACAAACGGATTGCAATCTTTGGAGCACAGGTGTCAGGCGGAAATGATGTCCTTGTTCTACTGGTATTTCAACGGATGATGCTTTGAGGAACTAGCGTCATTGATCCCTTCGGCACTGGTGCATAGTCGGGAAACACGCCAAACGCGGATCCAACATTTGTACACGATTGACATTTATCACATGCGAAGAGGTCGTTTCTAAGACTCGTTCTTGAGGTTAACAGCTCGGCTGTGGAACGATTTGCCATAATAATAATAATAATAAGAGTTAATTTCTATAGTGCAGTTTTGTGAAGGTTCACCTCAAGTGCGCCATCCTCTGTATATCCTCCCTCCTACAACGTGGTTTCTTCAAGACTGTTCACTCCTTCCTTTCCTCAAAGAGACCCTCCATACAGCATCCTCAAACATGACATAGGCCCTGAGGGAAATTATTATTCTCAGGGCCTCCTTATGGAGCTTTAATTTTAAAAGTGCATTCTACAGAATCTTGCAGTGTGTTCTCTAGTTACGATTCATCTCGATTGAGCAGGTATAAGATATTAGAAGAGCATAGATGTGACTCCTCTAAATGAAGCAGTAGAACTACACTTCACCAATTTTCATTAATTTATATTAAGACAGCACGGTTTCTGATGTTAACAAGAGTAAAAGAGCGCTCACCCTCCAGAACCACTGCACGACGAGGTGGTTGGCGTGGTAGTCTCCCTTGTAGAGTGAGTTGGCGCGCCAGTCACGCACGTCGATGTGCTGGATTCCGCAGAGCAGCAGTTCTAGCTCGTGCTCGTCGAAGATCTTCAGCAGCGGTAGCGGCACCAACCCACCCAGACCCTCCAGGAAAGCCGACATCTGCTCCTGCACGCGGCTCACGAACCTCCACTGGATCACCAGCCTGGGAAACATTCAATAAACAAGTCTTACACAAATCTATTTATTAATGGCAAAATTATAGTTGCCATTTACACAAAGTAACAATACATCAATACACCACAGCCATCATTTATGATAAAAAGTTTTTTAGATACTCTCAGTATCACCTGGAAAGGAGCCACCATTCAATATCGAAATATTGCTTGAAATCGTTAGGTTTATTTATTCTTAAATTTAAATATAAAAACAAAACCATTAGCCACTCATCTCACTAGGACAATCCTGTGTTGAGATGAGCGGCTTTACAATTTAATGATAATCAGTAAATGTAATAAGTAAATAATAATACATGAAATAAGTACATATTAATAAGTAAATAATGGTAAATAAATAATAAAAATTAAATTATAATAATTAAATAATAAGTAAATAATAATCAGTAAATAGTAATAAGCATATAATAATACACATATAATATTAAGTAAATATTAATAAGTACATAATAATAAAAATAGGTAAATAATAATAAGTAAGTAAAATTATGTAAATAGTAATAAGTACATAATAATAAAAATAAAAATAGGTAAATAATAATATGTAAATAAAATTATGTAAATAGTAATAAGTGACCGGATCTTAATAGCCAGGTTCTCTTCTTCTAAAACTTCACCACTTCTTTATGCCTCATAACATTCCGCAAACGGGGATGGCAATAAGGATGGAATAAAGGATATGTATCAGATTCCATGTTACATACAATGCCGACATACCTGATGTATTCATCCTTATTAGAATTGTCAACTGCGATATTGGCACCGTTGGGTTTAAGTTCTCTCTGATTTGTCTTTCCAAATTGGTCTTCGTCCACACAGAATGTCACATCTAATTCTGATGGGTCGTTTTCCTAAAAAAAGTGTTAAGGTTCGGTAAATTGGTCATTAACATTGTGAAAATGTGTAAATAATTTGACTAACAATTGAATCAATTAATTTCTGTGGAGCAAGAAAAAGGGTTAATACAAGGTGTTTCCAAAACAAAGGGGTAGATAGGCTACATCACCTAAGGTTGGCAACTATTGGTGGAAAAAATGTGTTCAAATATGTAGCATGCGTAAACAGATATGTATTTAAAAATAAATGTATTTTTTATTCGTACAACCATTTAAAACCTAAGTAACTATGCAATATGTTTCATAAAAATACATGTATATATGTAATTTTAGTACCTTTATCCACATGAGGGAATTGTAATATTCCCAGTCCACCGATTCCATATCTTTTAAGTCTATAGATTTTCCTAACATCATTTTATAAAAAGGCCTAATGAAAAATGCTGAAAAAAAAATTTACAGAGGACATTACTTTTTAATAAAAACAGCACAATACAAAATGTTAAATGGAAATAATTTCTAGAGAGCAACATTAAATTGGAATTTCTCACTTGTCCCTTACAGCTCGACATGGTTAACTTTGTTGTTAATTTAGGGGATACCAAAAACCACGCTGGATTTACAAAAGGTTCATTCATTCAATAGTTCCACCTTTAGCCGCCTGTAAATTTTATCATGTCAAGCTGGTTGTCAGAAAAATAAATGGCAAATTAAAGAAAACAGAAAATCGCATCACGATGCACCGTGTTACTATCTAGTTTTATTCAAGAAAATATATCACTAAAATCAAGATTAACTATGAAATACAATCGGTTTGAAATTTAATTCCCGGAATACTACTAAGGTCAAATGCATTTATCAATAAGGGGCCCAGCTACGAGAGTTCCCAATAGGAAAAACCTATGGTGACCAGTGAAATGAAGGAAACGAGGTTACATTATCAATCCCCTATTAAAGGGAACAACCTCATCGGGGGCAGATGGCGATTTTTGAGTGTTCTAGAGAGTAACAATTAAAAAAATTGACACTACTAACGATTTAAAAAAAAAAATTAAGATTTCTTAGCAATATGGGGGCAGTGCCCCACCTAACTGATAAAATGTCGAAAATCTTCATACAAATAAATAAAAAAAATTTAAAAACAAATAAAAATCATTTTAGGCTAAAACAACATCTTTAAGTGTTGATAGTTTTCAATTTAAACACTGCATATAAGTGGTATAGGACCCATCAGGATATATCCCATATCTGGAGCTGGAGAGAGAGCCTACCCAGCACATCACAGCATGAATTCTCAAACTAAACCGGTCAGTGGCTGAGTTGGCATCGCATTTGGGTCCCACCCAGGCATTGTGAGTTCAATTCCTCAACTGGCTAAGTCCTCCATCACGACGCAACCAACATCTCCCGCTTACTGTGATGGTAGGAAATTTTCAAACATTGTCAGAGTATTCGTAACCTGAGAATGTTTGTCTTTCTTTTAAAAATAAATAAATAAAAAATCTTGTCATTCGAGATCCATAAGAAATAGGGATGTTCATACCGTCCAACAGCTTCCCGTGGTACACGGCCATGCCGGCCACCCGCCCAATGAACTTGAAGTAGTTAAGGTGCTCCTCGTTACACACGCCGCTGGCCGGGTTGATCTGCAGCGTGTAATTGTCCATGGCCGAGTATTCAAATAGGCCGTAGTACGGATTGAACATCTCCTTGGACAACAGGAAGAACCACTCTCTAGCTAGACCTCCGTAATCTACAAAAGAAAATACATAATATAACACACTGTTATAAAATTATTATTTATCGATTCAAAATCCTCTGACTCCAAGTTGCAAGATAAAGAACTGACGGATGTTTTTTTTTTTTATTATATTTTATTTTAGCCCAGCCCACTTGTACCACATGGTATGCACAGACCCATTCCCACAGCATTGAACCGTTAGAGATGGTGTATGGGATGAACGTTTAGTGGGCTGGCCAACAGTTGATCCCGACCTAACCAGTGGTGACCGAATTAAAGGAGATCAAAATGATGTCTGTATTTTTACTCCAAACAAGCTCAGAAATCAGTGTTTTAAGTTTTTCGGGTACGTCAGTGTATACAGTGAAACTCTCTTATAAAGTTTAAAGCTATGATCATAGTGAAACTCTTTTATAAGGTTTTCCAAGGGACCGTATACACATGTGGAATAAATTAGACCATTTGTCAAATTCAGTCTTCAAGAAACCAAAAAAACAAAAACATTTAAGTATGAAAACTTTTTAAGTGCAAATTTCTTAAAGGAGTTTAACGGAATTAATATTTAATATATTTTTTAAATGACTAAAATATATTTGTTACCTAAACCAACTTCAGACTCGAACTCAACCCAGAGTTTGGTTTTGAGCAGATCCAGCCGACCCACGCAGCTGATGATTCTGTACGAGTCCTCCAGGATGGAGCCTCTTCTCACTTTTATCTCAAATTTATTTGGTACATTACTCTGAAATAATAAAATAAAACACAAAATCAACAAATTATACGGGTTTTAAATAAACACCCACTGCCATAAAAACGTGAAGAAAAATATACAACAAAAAATTGACCCATAGACAAGGCATTATTTAACTGCCTAGTTTTTTTTAACTTTTTTATGAATAATACTCCGTAGACTTATGTGCAAGATAGTACTGTATACAAATCAACACATTTTGCACTTCTGTAACTAGACTGCCCGTGTGTCAAAATATGCTAAACTCTGAAGTTATGCATTTTCACCATATGAAAATCTTATGGAAATATGAACTAAAAAATAAATAAATTATATAGCATTAAATATTACCATGCCAGTTTAGAAAAATTCAAATGTATTTAAACAATATATATATTAAAGACTTATGGTTAAGACTTAGGTTTGTACTCACAGGTTTACGTAATTGATTCTTAAGATATTCGTATTTCCTCTTGTAATCTCGGGAGTACGGGACAGCGGGGCCGGCGATCTGAGGGTTGGACATGCGCGGGTCCTCCCACTGGGTGGTTCGGGTATCTGGAAACAAGCATTAATTTTATATTCTGGCTAAAAAGTTTCTTAACCGCTTGTATGCCAGCGATGCCGAAGAGCAATTCGCTAGCAACGCACCCGACTTGACTCGATTTTATAGTATTTTGAACCTTAAATGCTTCTAGCATACTAAAATATAATTTGTTCACCTCGCAAGGAAATAATATATGTTAATATTATTCTATCTTGTCGTTTTGTCATGTGCAAACATATTTATTTTATCTGTGAAAACTGACACCATTTTATTTATTTTTTTTTTTGACTAAGTGGTCCAAAGTTTCGGGTTCTCACCCAGCAAGTTCAATCTTCTGCTAGCTAAGTCCTCTATCATTGCACAAGCAACACTTTATACTTATAATGATGGTAGTAGGAGGAATCAAAATATTGTCAGCTTATTCGTAACCTGGAAAAGTATGCATTTATTTTAAAAAATAAATAACAGGACTCACTGTGATCTATGAAGAATATCCTCCCATCCGAATGCAGCCTCTCCTCCCATCCTTCGGGCAGAGGGCCCAGCTGGTCCTCTGCCGTGACGGAAGAGGAGCGCCGCGACCCTCCACGGGCCCCATCACCGCCACCACCCTCGCCCCCGCCCCCGCTTGGCATGGGGGACGCTCGACCTGAAAGAACCATAGACAATTTAATAATGTTATGATATTTAAAAAATGTGTAGGTAGATACTTCAGTCTAACAAATATTGTAGAAAAAAATCGAGGGAGCTGTAAATGTTTAAATTGATTTATATAGCAACATCAATATGATTCAAAGGTAAAATGATGTAACTATAAAAATCACTATGATCCAAGTGAATATTCTTACATTCTGTACAGTGTTCAGAAATTAGCAGTAATTTCCGAAAGGTGTTGATTCTACATATTATTTTAAGGTAATTTACTATTCGAAATCGGCCGGCCATAAATGTAACCGTATACTTGACAAGTATTCTGGAGCTGATGACTTGTGCAAGTATACTTGGGTGTGTGTAGTACGAATTTTGAACAAATTTGATCAAACTTGTGCAAAAGTGGCCTTATTTTTTAACGCTTTGTTACTGAGATAATTGCAGTCTGACATTTAAAAGTAGACAAAAAATTTGGGTGCTGCTAACGTTTAAACTACATTAAATGACAACACCAAGATGGCTCATAGGAAAAACAATGCGAGTTTAAAAAAGCACAATAGTCCAAATGCATATTTTTTTTTACTTTACCCAAATGGTCTTCAGAATCTAGTAGTACTTCCTGAAAGGAGATGATTCTACATCATATTCTAAGACAATTTTATATTTAAAATTGTTTATTATTTAACGCTTTGCAGGGAAGATAAATAACATGGAAAGGTAATTTTTTGTATATCTGATATGTGCATATCAAAATATCATTTATTTATTTTTTTATATGAATACCGCACAAGAGTCCCAACTGCTCCCAACTGTCTGGAGACAGTGAGACTATGGCATCCCCAATTGGGGAATTTTGTGAGGCTGAAGGTATTAGGGAGGGGAAAGAGAAGGGGAAGAGGAAGGTGGGGAAATATATGGCTATTCAGATCTGGTCACCAAACACGGCTAAAGGCCATTTCAAGTAATGTTTCAATTCTGAATGGTGGTCTTTTTCACCAGGACGATACTGAGAGTATCTTCCACTCTGGAACGTGCGCAAATATACAACACAAATTAATTTTCATAAAATTTATTTGTGTATGCCGGGATTTGAACCCGCGACCTTCGGATTCGTAGTACCTTACCCCTTACCCCTCGACCATAGAGATATTAGATGTTAAATCAAAATAAAACAAAATCTAAGTCAGAGGTAGAAATTATAAATTTTAAAAACGTAAATATAATGGAGTTACGTTCTTTTGGATTGTTTCCGTAAGATGAACTGTCAAATTCGAATGTGAAATTTTTTTTTATGTGTAGAACAAATATCAAAGATATAGTGTAGCTTGGTGGTGCCATAGCAATGAAAAAAATTAGTTCAACTTTATTAAATGTCTACATTTTATTGCAAGCTATAACAAAGAAGTCATTTATTAGAATTTGATATAAATAAAAATAAAAATCTTGGTCTCATTTTATTAAATTTCTAGACTTTATTGACGTACTATAAGTCAGTGGAACTGATTTTATTTAGGTAAGTACCTAATATTAAGTTAATCAAAATAATAAATACAGTAGTTATGAAATAAATAAAACGTAATATAAACATTTATTTATTAATATTTATTTATATTTACACAATTTATTTTGAACCACTTTAATGTGTATATTAATCTCAACCGGTTTCAGAAGTACCCTTCCCTCATCAGGAATATATTAAAACTAAACTACAATATAAAATAATGATAGACATACATGAATATTTAGGTGTTGGAGTGGGAGCAGACCAAAGGGGTAATTAGGGTTTTTTTTAAAGAACAAAGCGATTCACTGGAAAAATATATAAAAGGGGACTATACGATAAATTTACTTGGTTATTGAATATACTAGAATTATTATTTAGGGATTTTCGAATTTCCAGTGCTTCTAAATTATCTAATTTTTTGTCTTTATTATTACGGTGATTTGAAGTGTTATGGATAGTAATGTCTGTGAATGTTGCTTTAAGTTAAATATTAAATTCAATTCTATTATTTAATGAAGTTAGTGTTAAATCTAAAAAAATCAATCAATGCATTACTGCCTAACAGATGTTCACATTCTTCACTGTAATAATAAAGGCAAAAAATTAGATAATTTAGAAATTAAAGTGATTCAAAACAAATTTATACGTTTATATCATAATTATGACAAGCACAAAGTAAATTCTTTTTACAAATATATAAATAAAATGTATTTACCTGTTCTGGGATCAACCCACGTGGTGGTTTTTTCATTGTGATCTATGAAGAACATTCTCCCGTTGGGCGCCAGCTGCATGGTCCACCCTGTTGGTAAGCCTGCAAAATTAATATCCATTCACTCTCCCAAACTGCTGAGTTTACTGGCAACGTTGCTAAAGATTGCTGATAAAAATGATGCAACAAAAGCTTGTTCTTTAATTTACAAATTTGAATTAGAATAGGGGGTACTTAATTGAAAACCGTCAAGAAAAATATACATAATAATAAGTGAAAGCATTAATTGATGACTTGACGTCCTCCGTGGCAGAGCGGTAAGGTTCTTAGCTCCGGACCCAGAGGGAGAAACCTGAGGTGGAAACCCGGCATGGGCAAATAAATTTTATTTAAATCACATGTGTTATTTCATATGCAGAACTCCGTAAGAACTTAAGACCACCATTCAGAATTGAAATGGCATTAGCCAGTTCAGTGACAAAATATGTATAGCCAGGTACTTCCCAACCTCCCTCTTCCTATTTCCTTCCCTTCAATAACTCCTTCAGATTGGGGGTGCCATAGCGCCACTGGCTCTGGCCAGTTGGAACTCTTGTGCGGTAATCACACCTAAAAAACTAGCGATACTTGATAACATATGTAATTTATATACGATCCATACAAAGCTTAAAAAAAAATTACTTCTTATAAGTGAAATTTTATTAAAAGGAAACTCCTTAATAGGATTACACTGTAATATGGTGTATTTTCAAACCTTCACTGCCCGGAACTGGCTGCGCGCTATTGGCTGAGCCTCTTCCACTCTGACTGTCCTGGGAGGTCTCTGTTCCCGAAGTGGAGTGACTCGAATCTACATTATCTTCAATCTGAAAAATATATTCATTACTGACTGGAAAAACTAACTACATTTTGATGGCTATTCTTGACATGATGGATTCCTTTTTAGAAGGCAACCAGTCAAAAACGAATTTGACTTATTGTTACAGTGAAACTCTCTTATAAGGTTTTTGAAAGCATTGGAATAAAACTGATTACGTGGAGAAACCATACAGTAAAAGTCAATTAAAACATTTTATAAAAAAAAATCATACGTGGGTGTATTAATTAGGCTACTTTAGAATTGCAGTCTTTAAGGGACCGAAAAACAAAAGCCTTAAAAATGAAAATATCTTATGAGGGTTTCACTGTATAAGTACTGAATGTTGGTTTAATTATTTATTTGTGACCCAAAATGTGTAAATTATAAATATTGTGTAAATTGACAATGCTTTTAATTATTTAACCTGTTAACTGCCCTTGTCACCTACTTCTTCCTGAATTAAATTCATTAAGTCCTAAATCAATGGAACTATTTTCACTTTACAAATATCATTTCCACTATGAGCTATAGACCTTTAAAATATCCACTTAACTGTTGAAAAATGCCAATTTTTTTGTTAAAAAAGTTTTGATTAAAAACATTAACTGAAGTAGCTAATATGCAGATGTTAATTTACTCCTGAAAGTGTAGGTATACGAGAAATGTCAGCATTATAAAGTGGGGCAATTAACAGGATAAAAACTTTTTGATACAAATTATGCAAACAAAACATATATTTATATTAGTCCTTTTTACACCGTGACAAATATTTACGACAATGGCAATACACCTGTAAAGATATTATGTACATGAAAAGTCACCAGGGAGGTTAATATTTAATTTCTACAATATTTCATTGTTAATAGAGAACATGATGTCACATTAATTAAATAAATACATATATAATAGAAAAATACATACATACATATTTATGAAATAAATTGTACTTACATAATAGGATAAGAATATACGCGTACATACAAAATAGCAAAAAAAAACATAAAATAACTGGCAATCGTATAGATACGGTGCACATGCAGTAGACAAGGTGTACATACAATATACGGTGTAACTATGGAAGAAAGAATTCATGGAAATGGCAACATGTACAAATAGAGATAATTACAGCGATTGAAAAAAGTCAGCAAAGAAGCAGATCAATCACAGAACATAATATTAGACAAATAAATGTATACCTGTGCTGAAACATATAAGGTTGGAAAAACTGTATGTGTCAGGACAGGTCCCCCTAGTTAGTGTTGACAACATATAACTTCCATTCACAGTAACTCACACTCCACATCATAGAACACCATACGAAGCACCTTTATTATACTTTTAAAAACAAACATATCATGTAAAATGATACTGTATAATGTATAAATAAAAATAAAGAAATTACACTCCCGCTTAGGTAATCGATTAAAAAATAAATTACTATTTTATTTTTATTATTAATAATATCAAATTCCAACAAAAATTATTCCCCCCCCCCCCCCCGCCCGCGATGCGCGACTTCCCCATTCGTATCCCCACTACTTTTTAAAAAACCACCATGCAATCGTAAAAGGTCCATTTTACTGGAGAGGGCTTCAATAATATATTTCAATAATTGAATGCTGTCCGATCTATCTGAGTATTTTACTGGAAAGGGCAAAAATAATATTAAGATTCAGGGTAGCTTAGCAATATTTTTGGGGGGGATCCTAGTGACCCTCCTTGGGATTGTGTGTAAAATTTTTATCTTCAAGTAGGTAAAGGTTAATCGAAATTTTGATACGTGTGTTAAAATTAGAAAGTACGAATTACGTATGTATTATATTATCCAATGTTTAAAGCTCTTAACCCTTAGAAAAAATCGGTTTCAGATACCCCTATCTTATTTTGAAGTGCGGCGACACGAAATGGTCGACATCCGTTTTATATTTTGTCATATATCATCTGGGTTCTTTATAAAGATTTTTTGGCAATGGTGAAGAAATTTGTAAAGCTGCAACTGATTGTAGTTCCCAAGTCACCAGAGTACTGTATTTTAATAATTTTTAATTTCGATGGATGTATGCTCGTACTTGAAAGACATCTGTCTCGATTCACATAACTTGAAAAAAATATATAGCAAATATTATTAAATATAATTAATATTGATGTTTCCAGGGCGTAAGAAATCAAGTTTATATTAATGCAATCAAAATAAAATGATGTGAATAATGAAGATGATTATTTTTTTACTTTTTTCAAAATACCGGTCTCCAGGACCTATGTTCAGTATAACGTAGTTTCAAATTTTATAACAATGTTTGTGAAAATTTATTAGAAATCAGTCAATAAAGAAAGACATGCATAATTATTTTCATTGCAGTAACCATATTAGTTAAAAATGTCATTTTTGCTGGGTGTTCTTTCAAAGGTGTATGTACTATCAAACTAAAAATGTCCGATGTTTTACTTATTAGTCTAGAAGCGGGAGTGGGTTGTATGTGAGATCCAAATAGTCCATTTCTTATATCAATTTTAAAGGAATCGAAAAAACATAAATTGTGAATGATTCTTATCTGTGAAATTTGTGTACAAATTTTACTATCACCATGACTATGATGGGGCTATCAGACCATGAAATATTTCTTTCACAAGTGAAAAGGCGAATCCTGCGAATGTTTTTTTCGAAACATTACACAAAAAATCATTTTTTTCATACAAATTCGGTCTCCTGTGTAAAAGATGAGTTCTAGAATAATCTTTTGAATATACTACATATTTTTATAGATTTGAGTAAAATATCATTGTTTTGTTTATTGTTTGAATATAAATATCAATGAATATGTGACACATCCTTTGAAAAGTTCTGAATATGGGGGCTGTAATACTACGAAATAGTAGACAAGATAAGATAAAACATAACAGTTAAATAAATTATCATTATTACTGACACATAAGCAAACTTCTTATAATAATACATAATCTTGCTCAGAAGATATAACCTAAAAAAAACCATCTGATTGATGCTGTGACTGACGAGGTATCAGGGGCATAGATATAACACTCATCAGGTGCATAGACACGCACTGTGCAGTGGTTATTAAAAAATTAAACAAATCCTTCCCCCCTTCCCCTCTTCACCTAGAGGGGAATGTTTTTCATCGGTGATGGAAAGTAAAAACATTGTGTATGCATACACAAATGTGTATGGTGACACCCATTTGTTTTGTGTTTTTGTGTAAATGTTTTCAAAAAACATTAGCAGGAGACGCGGCTTTATAGACAAAACAATAATAAACACGTATTACCTTATAAATGCTCAATTTTACACATAAAACATTAAAAAACAACACATGTTTTTTTTTTTATGTATTTAACTGCATATTCAACTTCTATAATACTATTACATAAAAAATACGTTTAAAAATATAGAAAAAAGCATACAAGGCAATTGTCCAAAAAATGTTTGAAAACTTTGCCCCTGGCAGAGTAACCAAAAGCACGAACGATTTAAAAAAATATACATTCCTTTATTAAATTCGAACCGATGCTTTTACAGCTCACCCTAACATACACCCGACGGGGAAACGGGCAGTGATGGGACGCGAAGGGTTAAAAAATCAAATATGCATTTTTTTCTATATTTTTACACAAATACGGATATGTGATAAATAAATAAATAAAATAATGGGCACAATAACAGGACAAACTAAAATGAGAAAGCATTAATTAGCAACGACACCGGCATCGGCATCTACTCAGCCACCGAATAGAACCACGGTTAAAGGGGATGTTGTGGTTTACTAGGTGAAGAAGTGAACTGGAAAAATTTCATTAAAATATAGGAATAATTATGGTCAGCATTAAATAAAGCCGTCTATCTTAACAAATGGGAGTTTTTACAGCACCATGGTATGAAAAACTGATTAACAACTTTATGAAAATGATTCAATGAAGGTTAAAATACAATGTTTTTGAATATATTCTCCGCTTACGACTAAAATCCACGAAGTGCATAAAAGTTACTGAGTATAACGTACTTTAAGGTACAAATATCGACCGGTAGCGCAAACTGTCGTATATGAAAAGACGCCATTTGTTTCAACCATTCTAATTGTGGCCGTGTAAAATCTACAAAGTGTAGAGTTATTTTACATACATATTATCAGAGGTGTGCATTCCACATAGGCATATAGGCACGTGAGCACCGCCTACCCTACCTTACACACATAAAATAATTAAATAATAATAGAATTATTGAATGCAATCACTTTCAAAAATGCGCATAAAGTTCCAGACACACATTTCATATTTAAATGTTAGCTGTATTCTACACAAAAATGAACATGTGTGCGCAATGCGCATTCAAGGGAAGACTCGTTTGTATTAGTGTCAAAAAAGGCCGTGCCTTTCGGTACAAATCACAAATGTGGCAAACGGTGCCATCTGTTGGTGCTTATTTTAATTAGTACAGCTTTACTAATGAAATTATTATCGTACTATGTTGGCTTTCTTTCATTC
Organism: Halesus radiatus; assembly: GCA_022606495.2. Lineage (NCBI taxonomy): Eukaryota > Metazoa > Arthropoda > Insecta > Trichoptera > Limnephilidae > Halesus > Halesus radiatus. Next base: position 41,221 of record JAHDVE020009413.1, read on the forward strand.
AAAAATTGAATTTATTTTATATCCTAATTGCAATATGCATAAAATAAAGCGGTTATTTGGATATTTGATGTGCCAGGTAATCCCAAACAACATTGGCTAAAGTCAGCAGCTTAGCTATTCGTAGTGAAAACTAACCACACGTGTGGTAAGATTTATTAATGTCAATTAATTAGCTGTTTTTCCTACTGTTTACCCTGATTAAAAACTCTGTGTACGCCACTGCATATTATGCACATGGAAGTACTTTTATAATTTAGGAAAAAAAATACAGTGTGCAATATGTATATTTTATGGATTTTTAACAGACGTCTTTCTGATAATGTACACCCTGTCAATTTTTTATAGGGGCTTTCAACGCATAGTGGATTTTACCTGCATGTATTTTTTTCTGCACTTAGTGGTATTTTTAACATCGTATTGTTTCAAACTTTTATCACTATTCAACGATTAGCGCCATTTTGAATTTTATACATTTGAACGGTCCCCGTTAAATACGGTATTTCTAAGTCTGTTTCAGCTTTTCATCAAACTGTGAGCAATCATCAAACATAACAGCATGACAATTATGCGTGTCACTCATCACAATTTCTTCAAAAGCTGAAAGATACCCAGAATCAGCGTTTAACGGGGATCGTTCAAATGTCAAAATGGTGATGAGTGACTATTTTTCAGGTGATTAAATATGATAAGATGAGAGTTTGAAATAACCTCAAGTCTTTTGGGGGAAAATCGCACTTTGTGGATTTTAGTTACAAGCCTACGATATAATTATTTAGCTCATTGAATGTTTTTCTATCATTATTGAAACCATTTAAGACACATGCCGGACAATGTTAAGATTGTCAATATTACTTTTAAAACAATGAAAACTAAAAATAAAATAATGGTGGTAATATTATTGTACAATCTTGGGTGTGGCCGGCAGTAAAATTAAATGGAAATCAGTTGACAGTAAGCGATTGAACGATGGAAGACAGACAAAGCACACACGACGGCCACTCGCCCCCCCTTACCTCCGAGATGAAGGAATCTTCAGAAGGGTGGGAAGAGGGCCGGCGGGGAGACACGGGGGACCCCATGAGACTGCCCGTCAAGGGGGAACTGAAATGGTTCTCGTCCATGGTCAACCCCGTTACCGCATCGCTGTTCAGAGCCTCCGTTACCACACTCTCCTCCGTCGCCACACTTTGCGACAATTCATGTTCATCGTCTGTCTCAGTTTCACCAGCCACATCGTTTGTGACAGGTTCATCATCAGTAACATCATTCGAAGCGGCCTGTTCGCCACTTGTCGAAGCGACGGGGTCACTTAGGGTTATAACAACATCGGCTGTGTCAGTTGTATCTGTTTCATCGTTCTCGAGTATCACAGTGTTTTCAACAGTTACATTTTCCGACACTTCGGCCGTTTCTTGGTTCTCGTCTTCGTGGAATTGTGGCAGAGAATTGGCTTCCTCGATCAGCTCTTCGTCTCTCTGGTCCTCGGCGAGTTGTGAAAGTTTGTGTCGCAGCTCGGGGCTGTGAATAGGGGAGGGGTTGGGGGTCCCCTGCTGGGAATTGATCCGACTATTCTGATCGCTGTGCAGTCCATCATCCTGTTTGTTTATTGAACAGTTTTGAGGTAAACAAGGGACAAACAAACATCATATTTAATTGCAAATCAAAATTTTAAAAATTCCAAATGAGTCCACCATCACAAATCAAAGAGAATTAATTATTTGATTTAGAGAGATGGTATTTTTGGTGCAGTCATTTGGTTGGTCGGTTTGTTAACAAGAAGGCAGCGGCGCAGCATGAACAATTGATGGACGCATGCAACAAAAAGTAAATCATTACGGACATCATGCAAGTACTGCTACGGGACAACTGCTACTAAATTATGTTATTATAAAAATGCAATTATTAAGTCAAACAGTATGTCAGATCTTTACGAAGAAAATAATTAAACTAAATAAAACAAAAAGAAAATCCTGCTCAAACTATCTCAATAACGAGCACACAATTCAATTGTATAACATATTGTTGACAAATAAACATTACCCGCGGAGTGACGCCCAAACAAAAAAATCTACTCTAATGGAATACAATAGAAGATGCGTATTTTTGTATGAAATACTGTTCTCGTTCATCAATTCTCTAACTTTTCTTTATTTTGTATTCAAAACAAACATTACTTACAGTGTGATATTCATCTGTAAGCTAAGCTTCTTATAGGACTTAACTTACAGACCAAAGGACCCGTAGCCCATTCTCCAATAAGGGTGCTAAGTGTAGCTCGTAGGCCAAAGTGAAAGTAAATTCAGCACCGATGACTTAAATGGAAAGAATCTCACATATAAACATCTAATTAGTTACATAAATATTTGCATCGCTTGAACTATTTGATATTTGACATTCGGTCGGTATTGTTCATTCGTCAGCGATATGTACAAAACGTATATATATTATTATATACTAAACAGAACCTTTAAACCAAATATGGAATATGAAGAGATAAAGTACCAATATAACCAAAAAGGAGCAGTTCTTTAAGCTTGCGAAGTCTTTAACCCAAGCCCTTTAGATTATTCAAAATCGACAAAGTAAAAAAAAAAAACACATGTATTTATTTAGTAAAACAAAAGTATTTTGAGGTTAGTATGTAATGTGAACATATTTAAGCATTTTATTATATTTAAAAGAAACCATTCAAAGGCATTTTTTAAATGTTAATATGTAAAGGATTAAGTAATTTTATATTGCGGATAATAAAAATTCAATTGTTAAGCTGTTTTTAAGCAACGTTATAGAATAATGCGAATATGAATATGCCTTCGATTTCTGTTGGGCATAATAATAATTACTTTTTAAATTAGCATTTGCTTGGCTTTTAAAAGGACAACAATCAATAAAACATGCCGATCGTAGTTCAAAAGCTGAACTAAAAGATATAGATAGTAATACATAGATGGAACACCAATAAATTACTGCATCATTACTGACTTTGATCAAGAGGTAGCGACTTCGTTAAATTCCGTTATCTCTCTGTATGTGCATTGTGTATGAACCAATAATTTACAATAAACTGTCCACGCTGTTATCGTTCCTATTGTGCTGGTTTCGTAAAAAATTATTTATATTTATAAAAAAACTGACAAGATAGATGCTGTACTTCAGGGTTGGGAAAGTCCTTTAACTGAAAGGTGACAAATTTATAAATAAGAAAGATGAGCTTTAACTTTGCAATGAAGGGTGGGAAAATTTGCCACAGTAAAAAGACAATTCCCCATTAACTTGTGGAATGACACATCCACATTAATTACCAGCGTATCCCCAGCGGATTCGCTAGGGATAGCAAGAACACATTTAAATTAATCATTATCACTTAACAACAATAGAGATTTTGCTTAGCTTGATCTTTGGCACAAGTCAGATAATAAATATTTTTAAAAGTTTCTATTTTCAAAGTTACATTAGTACCTATTGAAGTATTTATGAGAAAACCTCAGATGATATTATTTTTATTTAGAAAGAAACATATTCAGCCGTACGAAAACACAATTTAAAAAAAAAAAACTTTTATATACCTTTGTTTAACTTTTTTAGTAACATGAGGAAGAAAAAAATGATTTCTCTGATTATAAAAAGCAATTCTGCGAAAAGCAGTTATACTATGAATAAAAAATATGGTAAATAAATAGATATGTTATCTGATAAGATGAAACAATCTACAAAAACATCTTTTTGTAAAACACAAGGTAGTTATTACGAAATTAAAACCCGGAAGCACATGGTGTGCAGAACGTCTTTTACGCCTGGCACACGGGAGGTTCACAAAAATAATTATATCCCCGTTTTAAATATTAAAATGGAATCAAACTAAGAAATTTATAATTATGTACTTATATTATTTTTGTCACTGTGTTATGAATCTACTTGAATGGTATTTGACTTATTGTTAAAACTGGTTCAAGATTTTGCACATGCACAGAAGATACTTTTATTTTTATTAGCAGTATTTTTATAATTTTTAAATTTTCGGCTACGTACCATCATACTATCATTAGAGACAGTTCTATAAGATATGGATGCAGCAAGTGATGTTGATAACGTGAAGCAAGGCCGTACAAGGTGAGATAAGTGGCGTTGGGACGTACCTGAGGGTTGGTCTGGGTGGCCGGGATGTTAGGGGAACTGGAATCGTGGGAGATGTGAAACCTTCTCTGGAACTCTGTAACCGCTGTCTCCATACGATTTGCGTCGCCACTTTCATTGCTGTTAACGACGAAATAAAGGTTAACAAATATTCTCACTCATAAGGTAACTAACAGGCCAAAAAAAGACAAACATTTCAAGGTTACGAATAACCGGACATTTTAAAAATCAACTACCATCATATAAGAGGAAGATATTGCTTACTCAATGATGGAGCACTTGGCTAGCAGAGGAATTGAACCCACGACGCCTGAGTGAAAACCCAAGACATTTGTCTACTCAGCTACTAACTGATACAACCTTCTCGAGTCATTCCCTCATTGCTGGGGACCGTTACCCCCTCTATGATTGTCCTAATTCTCACGGTCATGCGCTTAATTAAGTCGCAGACACCGACGTTCCGGACACCTTTGATGCTTGACCAGTCCAACGCATTGGAGATCTTCCTGTTTCTCCCGCCTTCCACTTTGCCAGCCATAAGGTGTCAGCAGACAGTGGGCAGCCTATTTTGGAAGCCTAGCTCTTCCAGATGGTACAACTAACTGTTAAAATTCAATTAAAAACTAGTTAATAGCATCCAAGTTGGCGTACAACACCAGAATTTCTGACGTGTTCACCGCAATTCACATTGTATGATGGGCAAAATATAATTCATGCCGTCAACGCAATGCACATTTATAACAATTTAACACAGGACTGTCAAAAAGAGTGCCGTATATGCCCGTTGTTTCATAAATGTATATAAGAATGCAGTGAAAAATTTATGACCTGTCGGATAAATCGATAGATAGGATTGTTCAACTTGCGGCAATGCAAGCGGCAACAATCTATTATCTAATGCAGCTGTTCCCAAACTTACTGAATTCTCTTTTTTTAAAGAAATACAAACATTCCCGGGCTACAATACTTCAAAACTTCCTCCTACCATCATTATGAGTGGAAAATGTTGCCTGTGCAATGATGGAGGACTTGGCTAGCAGAGCATTGAACCCGCGACACCGCAGTGGGACTGTCAATGTATTGATTAATATTTCGCATAATCCCTAGCGTATATGTATACCCCGGGTTTTATTATATCATTATGTAGTCCCTCACCTTAGAGTAGGACGCTCCCACTGCGTGCTGCGGGCCACGTGGTTGACGTAGTAGGTGCGGCCGTTGGCGTCTTGCCGCTCCTCCCAGCCGCTGGGCAGAGGGGGCTGGTTATCACTGACCACCACCTGCAACATACATAGCATATAAGAGATTATTGTAGTTGTTTGTTAACGGCAAGTGCAACATCTGCTGTTCAGTTTGGCCCCTCTTGACTCAGGAAATTTCTTTTACGTGTATGAATAACGGTAGTAACTGAAACATAGACAACAGGTATATCATCCTTAATAAGGTACCTACAAGTATATCAACTGTCCCAACGAACAACGTCGGATGAGAAAATGGAAACTTCTTTTTAGATCTGTTTACAGTTTCGTTTCAACATTTTTATTGTTTTTGAGATAAAGGAATATGGTATAGTTTTTGATATTTTACATAAACCCTTTTTATTTAATTGAAAAACCATATTATCGTAACTATTACAGGTCTAATGCAAAGTTATGAATTTGCACAACCGACATTGTTCGTTGGTACCATAGATATCATCTATATTGAGTCTCTCGTTGGCAGCAAGAACACGTATTTCAGAACCCATTTTCTTTCATAAGATCATTTTTTTAAATATCTGTGTTCTGGACCGCTGCTATCATACAACAGATAAAATATTCTCCCGTCCACGGTGACAGATGCAGCGTATCGATCCCGAACCCTGGAAGTGTTACCTAATGTTACCACCATAGGAGGAAAATAATTCAAGAAAAATAATACTATAAATATTAACGTACCGACTCCACAATCCCCGTGGGCGAGGGTGGCTCAATGAGCTCCCACTCCTCGGGCTGGGCGGGGGATGCCTGCCCGTTGACGGAGGGTGGAGGGCTGCCGGGTGCCGCAGTCCCTATTAGCGCGTGGTAAATCTCCAGATGACCGCGTACGCGTGACCTAGCACTGTGTACACAGAATAAAACAGTTACACACACGGATTTAGCTAGGATACATACACTTATCAACTAATCGGTGAGTTAAAGCTAAGATATTATATCTCCACTTTTTGGCAAAAATGTTTAAAAATATGTCATTTCTAACTGACATCATTCCAAAGATATTTACATATACATGTGGAGTCCAATAAATTAGAACCGCTACACGCGCTGTACTGCCACATGTATGATGATGCTGTACCTAACAATGCTAACACATGCGATTCAGTAGGTTGGCGACCGCTGGCTGGCTGTCACCTGAATATTACCAAATTTGAGGGAATTTCCAAGATCGCCGACGCCGCAGCAGAGTTCAACAGAGGATAACTTCACCAGATGTGATAGTATGAAAACGATTTCAATTTATAAAAGGTCTTAGTTTTTTGGAATCCAGTATAATGTTCAGACTTAATTCTGATGTCTGGTATCTCCGCTAAATAAAAACTTGATTAACAGTCTGCACATATTTCAAAAACAGGAGGTAAAAGCAAATTTTTTTAGATATTCAAAATTTTAGTTAGCTTATCTTGAAACAAAGGTATATGGAAATACAATACCTTGGCTTTAAGCCATCGATCATAACATTAAAACTGAAATATCATAAAATATGAACTGTTTCCAAAGTTTGCAATTTTTAACCCTGGCTTAGCACAAAATAAGAATGTTTTCTGATCAACTCATCGTGAGAGTTTTTGCTCCCCAACACAGTAAGGTATCTCAACGGAGCAAGTCCAATACCACGGAAGAACCATTTGTCAAAATTTTAAGGAGGAACAAAAAAACCTTGCAATTTCGTCAATAAAAGAGATAAAAATAAATTTAACAGTTTATATTTTATGCCTGTTTTATATTAAAAAATATATTTTAACTATCGTATGCGTTTATGCAAAATTAATTGTGGCACATACGCGGTATTGCCATAGGAGTATTAAGTCAGTTAGACCTTACGCGGTATTGCTGCCTGCAACTCTATGAAAATATGCAAATTAATATTGAAATTACACAATATCTACTCACGTTTTATGTGTGATTTCGCGTGCTTCTTTAGTAGGGATAATTCATTTGCAGTATTGACTTTAACCGAGTGCGAGCAGTCTACTACTGGTCAATTTAAAAATTTTAATGCACCAATCCATGAGGTTTGTGCCATTCAACAATAAGCGCCAAAAAATGTATTTTAAACTTATCGGTTCATACTTACATAGACAATCTGCTTTATAGTTGCGATTTTTAAACAATCAGTAACATCTATAAACGTATATTGAAAAAGCAATAATTTTCAAATTATGGATAATAGATTGTACTACATTTACAAGCTGTTCTATTCTCTATTCCTCTATAATGAAGAAGCAGAAAAGTGCTTGTGTTGTGATTTTCTTTTTACGTGGAAACGTTTTACGTAAAAATGAAGTTTTCTGTACATTATTTCCTTGCCAAGTGAATAAAATATATCACAGTATGCTAGGAGCATTTTATAAGGTTCAAAATACCATAAAATTGAGTCAAGTGCAGTTGAGCTGATAGCATATACGCTAGCATTAGACAGGTACAAAGGTTTTTTTTTTATTATAATAACTCCACACAAGAGGCCCTGAGGGAAATAATTTCCCTCAAGGCCTATATCATCTTTGGGGATGCTGTGTGGATGGTCTTTTAGAGGATAGGAAGGAGTCAACTGTTGTAGGAGGGAGGAAACACAGAGGCCGGCAGATCATTCCACAGCCGAGCTGTTGAATACAAGAACGAGTCGTAAAAGCGACCTGTTCTCATGTGACAAATGTCAACCGTATGCAAATGTTGGACGCGCGTTTGGCGTGTTTCCCGACTGTGCACTGGTGCCGAAGGGATCAATGACGCTAGTCCCTGAGAGCATCTTCCATTAAAATACCGGTAAAACAAGGACAGCTTCCCACCTCGCGTCTGTGTTTCAAAGATTGCAGTCCGCTTCTTAAGATAGGTGAATCTATCAAACGGACTGCCCGTTTCTGCACAAAGTGAAGGGTTTTTTTCAAATATTTTGGGGCTCTCGACCAGAGGTAGCTGCCAAATTCTACAGTGGGGCACACTTGCAATTTGTATAGTACGCCCAGTTTCTGAGAGGCTGACTTCACTCTGGCTTCGATGGAGGCCCCATACCTGAGCTGGTCACTTAGGGTTACACCAAGCATATCAATGGAGGGCTTGTTGGGAAGATTGCTTCCATTAAAGGAGACTAGATTGTTATTTCGATCCCTTTTAGATGTAATCAGACATGATTGGGTCTTTGAAGCATTAAATTAGACGAGATTATTCTTACCCCAAGAGGAAACCCTCTCGAGGTAACCGTCCATTCCATGCTTCAAAGCCCTCTGAGCTGTTGGAGACAGAACTGATCCCTGTGGGATGCCAGCATTTATTGAATGCAAGGAAGAGATAAAACCATCAGCAACCGTCTGAATCGATCTCTCCCTCGAAAAGTCAGCAATCCACGTACACAAGGATAAGGGAAGTCCGTAAGAAGATAGTTTGTTGACAAGTCCTCGGTGCCAAACCCATTCAAATGCCTTGGAAATGTCCAGTAAGACCATTCGAATCTCACCGTGACGTTCTAGGCACCACCCCCAAACATGCGCCGCATACGCGAAAGATCACCGCACGAGCTGTTCCGCCGGAATCCATTGAATCCAATTGACGGTCGTTAATAATTTTGTTCTTCTCTAGGTATGTGAGAAGTTTGTCGTTGATCACACGTTCCATCATCTTGGACCGAACTGATGTGATCGCTATGGGGCGGTAGTTGGCCGGGATAAAGCGGTCACCTTTCTTAGGTATAGGATGAATGACCTAGCCTAACCTAACCAGAGGGCACAGAGCCACAATTTTGAGACATTTTAAAGAACTTTGTCAAAATTGGAACAATTTGTGCAGCACACCTGTTAGATATCCTCTGCGCAAATGTTAGATATCCTCTGCGGATATGCTGGCATTCCAGCTGTTAATAATACTAATAATCTACAATTGGTTAGTTGTAAGACCACAAAATTATATTTGGCTATCTTTGGGGTAATAGAGGCAATTGAGACAAATCAAAGCAGTACGGAGAAACCTGCCAACAGAGGCGACTAAACTGCTCGTCAATTCGTACATTGTGTCACGTCTAGATTACTGCAACGGAATATATACAAGTCTCCCCAAATACCAAATTAACAAATTGCAATCAGTTTTAATCAAAAGACTAATCACCGGCATATCTAAATACTCTCACATTTCGGAGCATCTCAAAAATCTGCACTGGCTCAAATGCCCTGAAAGAATCCAGTTCAAGCTCTGCTGGATGGTATTTAAGTCACTTAACGGAATGGCTCCGGCTTACTTATCAGAACTGTGTATTTGTGAAAATACCAATTCACAGCAGTCCACCCTTAGGTCAGCGGCGTCATCAGCTATCGGGAGGTTGCAGGAACCAAAGCGCACACCTAATACTAAGTTCGGTGATCATACTTTCGGAGTATCAGGACCTAAAGCCTGGAATGAACTGCCGCATGACTTACGAATTATCAAAGACTCGACAGAATTCAGAACTAAACTTAAAACTCATCTTTTCAAACAATCATATCCATAAATTGAAGAAATTTAACCGGAAATTGCATAACTAGGCTAACCCGGTCGGTGCTCACCTAAAGTCACTTGTAGAAAAAGTTTAAAAAATTCACACATCGGTGCGCAAATGCGTCCATAGCCCGCAACACTGTAAATAACTAAAAGTGTAAAAAATAAATAAAAAATGGTAATATCCACTAGAAGCTTCTCACGCTTTTTGAGGTCATTTTATAAACATTTTCCAGTTCTAAAAATTAAAAGTATTTCAAATAAATGACAACTCTTCTTGTGCCACCAATCTTCTAATAAATGTAACATCAATAGAAAAATAGAAAAGGGGGGATAAAATAGCAACTGTAAAAATATCATCTCTATACTTTAATTCTCTAATAAAACTGTGTTCATGTGAAGCGACCTTCCAGGTAAGTATGTTTTTCTGTATCTGTTTGTGCATAATTAGATAAAGAATAGGAAGTAAGATTTGTACAGCGCCCTTGAGGTGATTTTTCACAAAAACAGCGCTATACAAGTAATCCAATTATTATTATTATTAGAGGAGTGAACTTATTTGAAGATCTGAAAGTTCGGGATTCCAACAGCAAACCTTCTAAAAACAACTGAATACATGAAAAATGACATGATTTTTAAAAGTGCCATATAAAAATAAGCATGAATGTTCACTATGTCTATTCTAACATCTACTAGTCCAATTCTTAAGCAGTTCTAAAACCACTAAATATGAATATCATGGTAAACAAAAAACCAATGAAGTTAGATATCTACTTAATTATGATTTTATTTAAATAACAATGTTTGATATTTAGGAAAATCTAAAGTGCTCCCGAGATGATCAATGTAAACTGTTAATTGTTACGTCAATTTATGAGTTTTTTTAACAGTTTGAAAATGGCCTTAAACGCCGAAACAGCTGTCACAATAATAACAACTAAAAATACTTGCAGAACTTAATAATAACATTATTAAATTTGATTTACATTAAATTTAAAAATAAAAAAAAAAAGAATTGCTAATTGTTCATTTATAGAGGCAATTGAAGAAATCGATTGAAATAAGGAACTCCAGTGAAAAATATAATGACGCCGATTCTGAATATATAACTTTCATTATATGTAGAATTTATAAATCGTTATTTAAAAGTGAATAAAAATCAGCTGATCAAAACACCGTGCTATGTTGGTACCATTGCATTTGAAACATCTGATGTCACGTGAGCATTCTGTTTTTGGATTAGTATGAAAAAAAATTTTTTTCGATTTTGTTTTGTATTTTAAATGTGTATTTTTTTAGTTTTGGCATAATTTTAACTTAATTTGGGTGACTTTAAGCTCTATAAATGTTGTTCAATATAAACAACTATTATTCGTGAAAGAAATTAGAGTATTCATGATCAAACCAATTATCAATACAGATATTATAATAATGGTCAATACTATTATTATTCTTCGAGTTAAAGTTTCTAAAAAGGTACATAATTTTATTACTTATGTTTAGTTATGGTTTACCATGAATAGAATATACAATTATGTACGGTAAAGCTCATTCTTGTTTTGACATTTGACATTCTAACCTCTAAACTGATCAAAACCAACTGGCCATAGATAGAAATTAAAAGTTTGAAAATTATTTTAACCATGAAAACTAACTTTAGAAAAAAAAAATATATATACTGTTATTTAAGTTTGAATGTCCAACAAAAAAAAAATTTAAAAAAAATTGGAATGGAGTTCCTTATTGAGACTACCCATTGACGGATATTTTGATTGAGTGCATTTACAAGCGCAATTGACGCAGCGGATTGATCATTTCGCTGTGCAATTGACAATCGTTCGGATCAATAGAGCCCTTCAGAACACGATTTCATCGCTGAATGAGATTGAGTTATGGAAAGTGAAATCAAAAAATTATCACTATGTTCGCAAACTGTAGGTACAGTTTCTGCAGACGTCCACAAAGCAACCGGGGCGAAAATATTGAAGTTTCATCAATAGCACGTCAATCGCACTCCAATAGACACTGTCAATGATGTAAGCACTCCTGAACAATCGAATTGATGTCACATATATTACTATTTCTGTATTCATTATTACCTTAGAGATGATTATTTCTATGTGTAATATCTAAGTTCTATTGATTGAAAATAAAAATGCTCACAGATATACACGACTGAAGCACTAGGCTAATCATTAGTTCTACGAGTTGAAAGATCTTATAATATGTAAAAAGGCGACAACAGTTATCTTTCAAATGGGCATAAGTCACACTTGTAGGGATTATTTGTTCAGTGAGCAGAAACTAGTTTCAAAAGTCGGATATGCCCGTAAGCGTCTACAGACCGCGTGGGAAGAAATAATAACAACGACAGCAGAGGCGCATGCAGCGAAGGGGCCCCGTGCTCCGTTGGGACTACTTACGCTGACCTTCGAGGCCTGAGGGGGTACTTGAGGGCGGGGGGTGGGGGGGCGGGAGAGGGGCCCTCGTGGGGCGCGCTGGACAGGGGCAGTTCCACCATGCCGAGGAAGTCGTCCCTCGTGAGGCGGTTCTCGTCAAACACCTGCATCACCACCTTGTGCTCGGACGGCTTAACCTGGATCATCATAAATAGATGTTAGAAAATTGTAAAACATTATGAATGCATATCAAAATAAAAGTAGATTTCCATGATGGAATTAATGTTAACGACCCTCCACATTAGTGACCAAATCTATACACAAAAGGATTGCAAAATCTTTTTTTTTATGTGATTACTGCAAATGGAGTCCCAAATGGCCCCAACTGTCCGGAGCCAGTGGGACTATGGAATCCCCAATCGGGACATGTGGTGAGGCTGAAAAGAGTGGGGAAGGGAAATAGAAGAGGACGAGGAAGGTTGAGATGCACCTGGCTATTCAGATTGGGTCACTGAGTAGGGCTAAAACCATTTCAAGTAACATTTTCATTCTGAATGGTGGTCTTTCACTAGGGCGATAGTGAGAGTACCTTCTGTGATTAAATCGAAAATTTAAGTTATAAATTGCAAAATAATAGAAAAACCATGTTTCATAAATACACTTTTCTATTGATTTATATATTTTAATACAAATTAATCTATATATAATAACGTATAGTATTTCTCTAAGGGTCGAATTTTTCAGACTTCGTCGGCCAGGGAAAAACGACCATGAGCCCCCTTAATTCTTAAGACCTTAAGGTTCGTTTTCGCACAAAAATGAATGTCACTTCGATTCCACTGGTCGTGTCACGCGAAAGTCAACCGAATCGCCCGTCGACTTTCAAACACCGCAAAGCTCATTTTGGCTAAGCGGTCTGAATTCGTACTAACTGAGTTAGCCCCGGGCGTTCCACGCGTTGGCTTACCAAAAAACACCGTAAGCGTATCGACTTTCGAAGAGAGCAAGGCTCAGAGTGGGTCAAATCGGGTGCGTACCTCCCTACAAAGCAGTCAGTGGCGGTTGACTTAGAAGTCGACAAACCAATCGCAGGAATGCAATAGGCATCTACTAGTATTTACTAAATACCTTATAATGTAGATCTTAATATTTAACTAATTCAGTCGGCTAAGATATTCATTATATAAGTTATTTAGCGAATAATTAATAGAAATTAAAACCGTGGAAATCAATAGAAAAATGTATTTATATTACGTAAGCAGAGATGCATTTTCAATTGTTATGTGATTTATATCTTAGATTGAACATAGACTTATACGATAATTTGATCATTGGTGTGAATGGTGTTGAAGTTGGACAATGTTTTCGGAAGAAATGTGAAACTTAAAAATAAAATGTGTTCAATGTACACAGTAATGTGTTTTTGTAAGTACGGAATAATGAATTTAAAAAAGAATGAATCACATAGCACTATCATCATATTATTATGCAGGATTGATAAACAAAAAAAAACTTCATGAGACATACCTAGCATTGAATGGGACACAATAAATTGTTCTTCATGGAAGTGTCACTGATTAAATTTAAAAAAATCCTTTTTTTCCAACTACGAACATGTTCATATAATGGTTCAAGGCGGTTTTCAATTTAATTTTTAAAACATTTTAGTACAAAGGCAGACGATCAACATCTTAAAAATACAAAATGCGGCACCCGCCACAGCGCTTTTTTAATATACCAAAATTTTTCAAATATTATGTGTATTTTTTTATGAACTGAATCATATCGCAATATGTACTTTGATTCAATAATTTTTTGACTTATCTAATTTTCAATTATTATTATAAATATTCAATTTTTTAAATTTTAATAGAATTTTTTTTACAATAAAAAAAATGAAAATTAAATTAGTATACATAGTATGAAAAAAAAAAAAATTAGTATACAAAATTATGTAATGACATAATTTTTTTATATAATTTATTCTGCAAAAAATAATATTTTGATACTGTGCCACTTAACCCTTTGCACTCCTAATTTTTTTTTTAATTACCTACTACCAACTCCTTAATTAATTTACAAAAAAGGGATAAAAAGTGGCCTCAATAAAAAGTTAAACAAAAAATTTTAAAATATGTAACATTTGATAATTTAAATTATTTTTCGAAATTGCGTTACTATAATGTCGAGTATGACTCGACATAGGAGTTGGTGTAAGAAATATAATGTCGAGCCACACTCGACAAAGGAGTGGTAAGGGTTAATAGTAATTACCGGCGTAACGACGATATGTAAATAAGGGGTGAATTTGCAATACTTAACTCAAATCTCGAGTACATATTTAATCATACCCTTTTTCCTTTCGCACACAATTTCTTGTTTAGAAGTCAAACTTACTGGCAAATTTTCATTTTTTGAAAAATATGGTGACAAAACAGATGGAAACCATTTTACAATAATGTGATAACAACAACAAAAATCCCTCAGCACCAAAAATATGGTGACAAAACAGATGGAAACCATTTTACAATAATGTGATAACAACAAAAATCCCTCAGCACCAAAAATATGGTGACAAAACAGATGGAAACCATTTTACAATAATGTGATAACAACAAAAATCCCTCAGCACCAAAAATATGGTGACAAAACAGATGGAAACCATTTTACAATAATGTGATAACAACAACAAAAATCCCTCAGCATCAAAAAAGTTTATAAAAAAAACATCTGTTTGTACTTACCCTAAATACGAACTCCTCATTCCAAATGGGATTCAATGTCTGGAAACGAAAGATGAACTACTTGAATGAGATTATCAGTTACACAATAAGGAAAAGGCAAAAAAAATTAGAAACAAAAAATCAACCAAAATAAAAATTATCGCCTACATACCACTACACAACCAGTACACATAACATTAATTAATCATCACTATTTATTTGGATTATATATTGTAAATTTCATGATTTAATTTTGATTAAAATCGTAAGTTAGTAGGCATGCAACATAGCAGTGGTCATTATCTAAAACTTTAAGACTAATATCAAAAGATAATCACTCGGATATGATTGATATAATATATGAGTTGTGGAGTTGCAAAACCGGCTCTGAAATTTTTTTGTAAATCTTGAATATGAAAGGAATATATATTTTACGCTAAATAATAATTTATTCATTACTCTTTGATATTTAGTGAAAAATGTTAATATTAACCACAGTGTCCGGAAACTAGTGGTACAAGCAAGAAACTGGTGATTCTAAATCACATACCGTCTTACTTATAAAGAATCCTTGTTACGCCTTTATAGCGATGGTATAGCTATGCAAGCAATAGGACCCTATATCGCTCGTATTAAAATCGTTACTCGTAATAATAATTACGCCTAGAATAGCTTTACCAATGGTTTATGAGTTATGATTTTTTTAGTCTGGCATCACTCTGCCCCAAACCTTAAAAACACAACCAATTTCGCAGGTGTCGTCGTATTGCTAACTTCACGTTTTTTCAGATGTCCATAGCATGATTATTTTTAATATTTTGCGCACAATGCAGAACGGTGAAAAGAATGTTATGATGTTTTTATTACATAGGAAGATTACTCAGTATTGAGGTTTCACTTTACAAACTTGGACATTATTATTAAAGGAATAATATCCATCCACCAATAAATTATATATCCATGGTAATTAATACACCTCTTCCTATTGATTCACAAATTAGTTTGCGGATTCAGAACATTACATGTCGATTTACTTCACAGGTACCTACCTATGTGAACAGTTCCTTATGGCACAGAAAATCCGTTGATATTTTTCTACCCCGTCTAACGACGTTTGTAATGTCATTGAGCCCATCTGTTTCTATGCGCATCCAAATTCCGGTCTTACTAAATCGATAATGCGTCTCATATTTGCCTTGGTAAATCGATATTTCTATTTAAAATCTCTCTCCGATAGTGCTGCAAATGAATATTGCCATGTCTTTTTTATTTTCCTTGCGCAAAGTACAATTAACAGATCGATATTTGTCAAACCTCACGGTAAAACGTCAACAAAATCTGCTATTTCGATGCTATACTAGGGGGCTGGTCGGTATAAATCTGACAGGTACTTTACCCCGGTATACGGCCGGTATACGAACGCACCGCAATTATGAGTAACATTTTTCACTATTCCGACCTTATGCGCCCGTATAATATTTATGCTGCGATTATGAGTAAGACGGATAGAGAACAGAAAAAAAAAATTTCACTTTTTCATTGGAAACTAACGGGTTAAAAAAATTTTAGGCCCGGGTCTACACTTCGACGTATTTTAAATGGCAATAAACAGCTGATAGTATCCCGGTAGCAAATGATTTTTTTCTACCTAAAAAATTCCAACTTCGAACTCGGTTTACTCGAAAATGAAGAAGAAGTTATACCACAAGATCGACTACAAATTTGATGTAGATTCACCAGTTTCCTACTTGTACCGCTGCTAGTTTCGGGCACAGTGTATTTACTTTCAATTTATTTAAAGGTCTTTTTTAAAAATGTATCAAAACCAACTATTTTCTTGTTTTGTTTTGCAACTTCATGGCTCATATTCACAGCAATTACAAGATCACAGCAATAACGAGTTCACAGCAAAAATGAGTTCACGGAAATAGCGAGTTCATGGCAATAGCGAGTTCACGGCAATAGCGAGTTCACAGCAAGAGCGAGTTTACGGCAATAGCGAGTTCACAGCAATAACGAGTTCACGGAAATAGCGAGTTCACGGCAATAACGCGTTCACAGCAATAGTGAGTTCACGGCAAAAGCGATTTTACGGCAATAGTTCAGGCTTATTTTCATACATTCGTCTGCTGTTATAACGAGGCCGCTTCACTGGAATACCGTACAAATAAATTTCACAACACAATTTCTAAATACATACCACAGATAAATTTAAAAAAAAAAAGAAATTGTTGGGTCTGAAAAAACCCCAATTCTCGAAATAAGTAATAAGGTGGCACAGTGCGACAGCGACGGCGGAAAAGAAAAATTTTGCAATTCCTTTAAGACCTATCGTTTTTTAACACATTCTCGTACAATTTTAAGCACCCTTGAGATGATTTTCCCACGAAAACGGCCCTATAGAACTAATCCAATTATTATTATTAAACTTTCAAAAACAAATCTTTTCTCACTGCATAGGAATAAACAAAGATTGACAGTTGGCATGACCCCCAACAACAATAGCGGCATCTGCTTCGAGCTTTCCAAATTACCCGCTGTTGTTTTAAGTTACTAATTCATTTATTTATTTCTATTCAAGTTTATGATAAAACTACAGCAAATAAGTTATCATCAAATAAGGTCAATAGAAGAAAAAAAAACTGCAACAACTTCGCAAGCATTGTTTAAAACAGAGATAGCACAAGCAAAAGTGTTTATTTTTAATTAATGATTCATTCGGTCATTATCGTCACAAATCATTGTCCGTAGTGATACTTTTAATATCAAAACATTAAGGGAAAGTACCTACGTCAAACAAAAAAGTATACAAAACAAAAAAACACTAATCACATTTAGTTTGCAATTTTTGACGAGGCGTACACTAATATCAAGGAAACACCTTGAATTAATGCACAGTACGCAAAATGAGAAAAAACATATTGACAGTTCCAAACCAAAGGGTGTAAGCACTGAAGAGATAAATGAACAGAAATGTGTTGTTGGAATTACTGGAAGTTTACAACAATTTGAAACAACTCCAACCGTTGGAAATAACGCTGCTGTTAATGCGAACACTGACAAAAGTAGTAAATAACGATCCTAATAATATTAAAGAATCCCAACGCTGGGGACATTCAACTGTTGGGGCGTTGGGATTAGGACTGCTATAACGAATGTTAACAGTCAACTCTCCAACAAGCCAACAGCTACTTTACGTTTGACGCTACGTATCGGCGGTATCAGATAAGAAAATCCACAAAGACGTCTAGTGGGAAGGCCAATAACCAAAAAATCATTACGAATCACGCATAAAATCATTCACAAATCATAAACCGTTACACCTTTTCATATATTTGGCGCTAATACAGCTAAAAACAACAAGTTCGTAGTCAGTTGACTGCGTTGCGTTGTATTGAATAATATTCATCGATAGCCATTTCGTCTATCTATTATTTCCAACGACTAGTTATATTTTGATACAATACTAGTTGTTAGCATGTCCGCGTGCTCGAAGAAAGCTCAGTAGTTTACACTTCTACGATTTACCTGTTCAGTGAGAGGAAGTGAAAATCACTACTACATATTCAAAAATCAAATATTAAGTCAATTTTTTAATAATTCCCTGTCACATTGCTGACTATTAAATTTTTATGACAATTATGCTTGACGGCTTAACTCAGAGGGGCCGACAATAAACTTTAATAAATAGAAAAAAGATATTTTCGTTAAAACCAACACGTAGACAATACCATACTTGATAAAGCAACATTTTTATTTTTGTCTTTAACTAGTAGAGGTAATATCTGAAAGCAAAATGAACGTACAAGGTCGACACTGCAATCACAGTGCTTCATACCGTACGTGGACACAATTGCTGAACACTGCAAATGAAAGGGTTCGGCCCCAAGGGTTTAATCAACGGCTAATCAACAACGTAACTAAAAATTCAACAAAATGCTGATGAGTCGGCGAATAACGGAGACCGTTCAAATGTCGGAAAAATCTAAATGGCGCCGAACGCCTATTCGTGGCACCATAACACCAGGACCTTAAAAAATGCTTTCTCTTATTTCTAACTTTTTTGTTTGCTTATGAAGGTGATGTTAAGAAAATAAATAATTAAAAACAGATTGTAAACAAACTCATAAGAAGAGCAATGCAAGTAAAATACCTTTTTTTTGGTTTTTGTGAAAACTGAATCCACCACGACGTCGCCGTTGACGGTGCTGAGATCGACACGTACGTATGGATCACTGGAAACAATAAAAATGAACATTGAATTAGTCAAAATATGTCGGTCTCTTTTAGAGTTGAAATTTCTTATATGCATTAAATTAATTTAATTTATTCTATGTTATTATTAAGTATTATGTTTTTCATTCTCTTTCTTTTATTTTAATGTAATTATCACTTTGATTTTTTTTTCTCATTTTCTTCTTATACATTTTAATATTATTATTTTTCCATTTTTATTATATTCATTTCTCTGCTTATATTTGTACATATTTCATGTAATATGGCAGACTGGGTTTGCACTATCCACCCAGTCCTACTGGATTAAGAACTTAAACAAAAAAATTAAATAAATTGGGGACAGTAAGTTTTCTTCCAAATCGGTATGGATCACACTTCTAGAGATTGCTCAGTGTGTTGCACTTCCTCCTCCTTTTTGAGCCAGTGTTTTGGACAGCATCGCAGTGTCCATCATCATGGCAGATTTTGTTGTTAGTTTTTCAATCTTGGCATTGTTGGTGTTAATGAATTAATTATGTAAACAGCAACTTGAACTTGAGACGTTGAAGCAAAACTGGATCAATATATTCAATGATTGGGGATTAATTTCAACCTTTCTAAATGTCAGCAGGGATATCTACTCCACATAAAGTACACGATGTAGAATGCAAATCTTTAAAAGCTCGAAAGATTAATTAATACGAAGAAACCAAAAAATATACATACATAACCTGACGATGACCTTTTTTAAATAAATTTTGTAATCTGTGTGGCAAACAGAAATCTGTATTTTTCAATGTTGCAAGCTATAAAAATTACTAAGTAGGTTTTGCTACGTTTTCACCAAAAATTAATGTTCCGTTTGTATATCTTCTAGGGTGGGGGTAGGAGTTGGGGTAGGGGTTGGGGTAGGGGTTGGGGTAGGGGTAGGGATAGGGGTATGGGTAGGGGTGGCGGTAGGGGTAGGGGTAGGGGAAGGGGTAGGGGTAGGTGTGTGGGTATAGGTATGGGTAGGGGTAGGTGTGGGGGTAGGGGTACGGGTAGGGATAGTGATAGGGGTAGGGTTAGGAGTAGGGGTAGGGTAACACATCACAATCTCAAAACTTGACTCCACTAGTAAAATATAAAAATAGCTATAGGTCGCGTAATTAGAGTCGAGGCAAACAACACTTGTGATTGTATGTATCGGTGCATATATGTATAGGTACACTTCCAACAGTCTTTTGTCTTACTTACTTATTGTTATTAGTAACAAAGGAAGAAGTTTATATGATCATTGAATTAAAACCAATTTTTTTTAAATTACAGTGCGTAAACAACAACTCTTTATCATTTTCACAGTAATTTTCTTTTCTGCAGTCGAATAACAACTTTAAAAGATGTCATGTGAAAGAAATGCATCTGTGTAAGGACTGTCTTCGATTCAACTATGATTCCAGTTTACATAAAATCAATAAAAGTGTTACCTTGCACCGAAGATGTCTTTTTTAGCCAACGCATGGCCGGCAATCACCTTCAACCGAAGCAAACAGGAGTTCTCGTCCGACTGGAAAAAAAAATTACACTATAAGACAAAAAAAAACATAAATTTTAACTAATTCGAGGTTTGTTTCACTTTTGATATTTGGGGCCTGCAAAATAAAGCAATATGCAAGTACTGCCAATCTGACATTATTTATAGGGGTAGGGAAAATGCACTTACAAAGGGATTAACTAACACCCGTCTGTGGAATTACACAAAATGGTACCACACGCTACAACTTAATGACATTGCAGTTTGCAGATTAGTACAATCATCGGGATTTTGCAAGCACCAACATGTCGAACCACATAAAACCATGCAGCTTAAGGGGGAGAGGGACGTCGGAGAGTTATTATTTATTAAATCAAAATAATGATAGTATTATTACGCAATACGATAAACATAATGTTTTTAAATAGAAAAATATTTTTAAAATTTATATAGGCTTAGCATTTTTCAAAATCTAATCAGAAATATTACTTTTTTCTGACCGTCCCATTGTATGTTTTACAAAATATTTAAAATATGAATATGATTATGCACTATGTCATGCCGTTCTATGTTACACGCAACATAGAATGGCATTCCTACGTGACGTGGGACATGTTGTCCACGCTCGCCAGTCTAAGGGACGCGTTACAGTCCCGCGTCAGATGTTAACGAGTGTAAACGGATGCGCATCATTCCGCTCAATATGTCAGCAGTGTGAGGAAACGAAATCGAGCAGCACTTATCAACACAACCTCTTCGGATGACATCTCTGTGACAACTGACTGGTGTGTACAAGCGAAATGTCTCGCGGCATTGTTCCAAGAAGTTCCGTGCACCATGCACTGTGGTATGTACCACGACATGTGCCGCGGCTTGTCCCCTAATGAATTCTTGGCTTTAGATATTAAAATCAACTGTTCCCGCTGTCTACTTATTGGTATGGAAAATCCAATCAGGGGCCTAAGTCTGTATCTTTTGCGTTACCAGACGCAAGTTAAATCGGCTATAAACAACAGATTTTGACAGTTCGGCAGTCGGTATCGTGCTAACATGCTAAAGTTTGGGTTTATGTTAAGAGACAAATATGTAACACAAACGCAAAAGACGCCGATGTGTTTATGAAAACTGTTATAATGTGTTGTTCATGACTGATTTAACATGCATTAGCTGACGCAAAAGATACAAACTTAGTCCCAGGTGTTTACAACATTTTATTTAACATATGGGCCGAGTTTGGACATCATGAAACTAATAAGTACCCGTCTTTTAATAAACGATATATATTTCATAATGCAGTTTTATCTAACACGTATGAGTTAACTGTTACCATTTTCAAATTATTAAGATTGAGAATAATTGAGGACATTCTTATCAAAGAAAGAAGTTAATTGTTCAATGAATGCTTTGAGGAACACCACATTTTTTTAACTGATGATTAAAGTAACAGGTTTTTTTTTTAATATGAAAAGATAATCTTATGACATCAGGAACTATGTAAGACATATTGAAAACAACCATTGAACGGTCTAAAAAATCAAAGCTCTAGATTTTTGGGCTTTTTTTTTTTTTTTATATGAATACCTCACAAGAGTCCCAACTGCTCCCAACCGTCTGGAGCCAGTGAGACTATGGCATTCCCAATTGGGGAATGTTGTGAGGCTGAAGGTATTGGGGAGGGGAAGGAGAAGGGGAAGAGGAAGGTGGGGAATACCTGGCTATTCAGATCTGGTCACCAAATACAGCTAAAAGCCATTTCAAGCAACGTTTCAATTCTGAATGGTGGTCTTTCACCAGGGCGATACTGAGAGTATCTTCCACTCTGGAACGTGCGCAAATATACCATATATTATTTTTAAATTAATTAATTGTGAAACAACACAAATTAATTAAATAAAAATTACTTGCGCACGCCGGGATTTGAACCCGCGACCTTTCGGATTCGTAGTCGAGAGCCTTACCCCTCGACCATGGAGGCCGTCAAATGGATGGCCGTGGAAGAATGCATAGAAAACGTGTATTGATATCTTATAAAACAAATCGCTGTTATCGTTTTATATTAAGAGTCGGCACTCAAAATAGTGTTAAATGCCATTTTCTAAATTTCTAATACAAGCTATATTAGTAATGATTTAACTATAAATTCTTTACGAGTACTTGGAAAAATGTCTAATGTTTCCTGTGAATAAAATTCTTGAACTGTATTCTCTCAAGTCTTATGAAATATATACTAAAATGTGGAGTTGCATAAAAGAGGTGCAGTTTGAAAATCACACATTAACATTTTACCTAATGTTTCAGTATGTATTTCATACGGAACTTAAAATATTTTTAAGAACTTTTTTCACTGGAAATTTTAGACATTTTCCTAACCATCCGCACAGAATCACAATTTGCACATAAATCAACTGTAGTATTTATTGTCTTGCGATAGCAGACCACAAAGTATGTATTTTTGAGTGCTGTCCTTTAAAATCATATCTGAAACCACTTTGGAACATGCTTCCTGCGGGACACCAATATGAGATATGGTGCATTCACATTAATCTATGCAATGCAAACTATGGAATCGATTCGATCGACCCAGACGCGATGCCAACTCATCCACTGACCGATCTATTGATCGGTCAGTGGATTAATAATACTATATTAAACAGTGGTTTATACAAAATATCTCTTATTAATTTTATGAATAATATTACGTTTAAAATACTATATTAAACAGTGGTTTATACAAAATATCTCTTATTAATTTTATGAATAATATTACGTTTAAAATATTCTCTCTTCACGTTTATTACATGCGCGAGTGTCAACTGAAAAAATAAATAATATCCTGTCACAAGTCATATTACCGTACTTATTTACAGGAAAACCTTGTATTATTTTATTTCTATTGTGAAGGGCATTTATTTATTTTTATGAAAAATTAAAACTTCAAAAATATTTTCGTATTTCTCTATCTTTTTTTTGTAACATGACATAAAAAATGATTTCTCTAAATATATGTAGCTCTATTCTGGGGAAACTACTTATGATATATACATACAAATTTTAAAAATACATAAACAGATTATCCGGTAAGACAGTACCAATTACAATAACATAATTTCGCAAAAACAGCAATTACGAAATTACACTCAGCTGGTGCAAGGCGCGGCAAATGCAGAAAATGCTCCCGTTTTTAGAGATTTCTCGGTCAAAAATCCCAGCTTTGAAGGGGTTAAAAGAACCTACAGCTTAACACACCTAACTTTGCAAACGACCGAAAGAGAAAGTAACCAATGGACTACTTTTTAAAATCCATAAATAATAATAATAATAATAATATCTTTATTGTAATTAAACTATAACTAAAGGACGTGTATAATATAATAATGCAAGTATACAGTGGTTTATAAAGTAAAATCTATCTACAGTGGTGATGCCCCAACTGCAAAGTTAAGCATGTCGATATATATACACAGTCAATTGTAAATTAATTATTGATTCATATGGAAGAAGAGGAATGCCATTTTAACACCACTGCAAGCAGTGAACAAATAATTTCTAGAAGTGTGATCTATATCAATTTGAAAGAAAACTGATATTGCTAATGTAAATAAGACCTTTCGACTCCTAGGCCCAAGACAGGCCAATGGAAATGTGCATTAGAAACACAAAAATTAAAAGCTCTTTTAAAAACAAAATCATTAACTCATCTTAAGAGGAATGGCTTGGCTGCCTGTTTCATACATAACTTAATTTTGGATTTGAGGCCAAAATACCCATCCAAACTGAATGATATATTTTTTTTAATTAAAAGTTTAATCTAGTATGGATGAGAAGTATTTTATTTATTTTTGTTGTAAATTATGAAGTAAAGGCCATGAAAAAAAAATCATAATTTTAGATGCCAACTTAGAAAATTATTTACGGGTTTATTTTTTTTTTTTTTTTCAATCATATTTGCTATGTAAATATGATTACATACATAAAAATATAAAAACCAAACATTTAAAAAAAAGAACATTTTTTCGGGTCGATTCTTTTAAATTATATATGGCAAATTTATGTTCCAAAGTAAATGGGTTATTTTTTATTTAATTTAAAGTTCCCCATAATGCTTATTTTAATATTTTTTTTAATTTTTTATTTTACATTTCATTATATTTTCAAAGTAAATGGGGTAAAACCTTTTTTTAAATCACCCAATAATTGTTAAAGGTGTCTCTAAAATCGCAAAAAATCAATTCCTTTAATGGCCTATATTTCATAATAATAGTTAATAATAAAACAAAAATAAATAAATTACTTCTAATCCGTACTAGATATTTACTATACCTTTTGATGAAAAAAAAGATCATTAGCTTTAGGTGAGTATTTTGGCCTCAAATCCAAAATTAAGTTTTGTATGAAACATACCGCGCAGCCGTTCCTCTTAAATGCCAAGTTTAATTATTTCTTATCACGTAGGTACTATGTATTGTTACTTAACGAAGTCGCTATACTAAAATACATCTAGCCCCTCGTTAAAATATGCGCGAGATTATTTATGGTTGATTCCGTTTCCGTTCCGCCAGCGAGCAATACTCGTTCACGGCAGCGGGCCGCGGCTCGCGCCAGAACAACACCGGCATTGGAATCGATAGGCTGTGTGTTTAAAACACAGAGCCACTTATTGTTGGCAATGGCTGCCTACGCGTGGGTGAGCGTCATGAAGCTTATCTCGCATCGGGCAATGTAAACTCCTAGTACTTGAGACACCACTGGACATAACAATCTAGCTAGTAATGTCTATAAACAGTGTTAAACTCCAGGCGACATAATAACTGCTAGCCGCGTGAATTGGTGTGTTCCCGGCAATTACGCACCTACAATGGGAGGACACGAGTCTCGATGCCATGGATCATGTAAGCTGTATCTAACCCCTATTAACTGTGCTGATATAATTACTTGCCTTCCGCAAATGCCCAAATTAATTCTAGAGAGAGATTCAGATATAACATAGGCAGGAGGTCTTGTCTTGATGATTTTTTTTAGGTTAAATCAATTGTATATTTTGATGTAAATATAATGTGTGCCCTCTTGCAATAAACCCTGTGCTGAGAAATGGACTCTTTCATTTGAATGGTATGGGAGCCCCTTGTGTCCTTGGCCAGATATGAGGCGGAAGCCGACCTACGATCCTGAGAGACGGAATCCCTACTCTACCCTACAGAGCTAGTCGAGGTGAGCTGGGAGTCGGCCATCTCAACAGTTGGCCTCTTGGTAACCATAACATTTCTTTTGCTTGTTCCCCAACACTGACCCACAACGTGTCAGTTCTCTTACACTGCCGTCCTAGAATGGGGCTTGTTCCTCAACACTGGCGCCAACTTGGGGGGCCGCCTTTCTAACTTCTCAACAGTATACATACTGTATTTCAAAATCGTCATGTACTAGTTAGCCGAAAAACCACTCTTGTAAATTGTCATCCCAACATGAGACAACAAACAATAAACAAAAATGTTCAACTAAAATAATAAATAAATAAATTATCTGCACAAGAAAGAATTTCGATATTTTAAAACGTTTGATTTACAGAAATAAGGAAAAATTAACTTTACTTTGAGCACACCGACATACCCATGACACACTTCCATCAGTTTATCTCTTCAGTGGCGCTAGGATTAAATTGTGGATTATATGTTGTGTAAAGAGTGAGTGTTCGAGGCAACAAATTACACATACAGTTTGAAAATGCTTACCTACCTGTCTATGATAACAAAGAAATATAAATGAATAAATTTCAATTGATACAGGAGTAAAAATTAATACAACTGGTCGGACGGAAATCCGCAAATGCGATCACTAAAGAGGTAAACCGATAGAAGTATATTTTGGGATGTGTTTTTGTGTGCCCGAAGTAAGCTCAATTTTGTACAAGTTCTGTAAAAATTATTTTTAATCGTTGAAGATAATATTAAACAACTCTCAAAACGAAACATGACACCGAAAAGACGCAGAAAAGAAAAAGATAAAGGTAGCAGCTGGGACTCGAACCCAGAACCTCATGGTCTATCCGGGACCTTGCACTCTAATTCACTAAGCTACGTCAATCCGTGCATTGATGAAAGGAAGGAGTGAACCTGAATTTTGAAGAAACCCATGTTGTAGAAGGGAGGAAACACAGAGGCCGGCAAATCATTCCACAGCCAAGCTGTTGAATACAAGAACGAGTCGTAGAAGCGACCTGTTCTCATGTGATAATAATATTCTTTTATAAAATATCTTATACATTACAAACTGAAAATTTTATACATATAAGAAATTACGTGTACTTAGTATTTGCAAGATAAAAAGACACTAAAAATTCCAAAAGATTTTAGGCAGCGGTATAGATCACGTCAATGAGGAGATTCTTTCAAAAATCAAAAGGATTTCCCTTTTTAAATCACTGACGAAAAAAAAAAGTCAATATCCTGTGAGATTTTATTCAGGAGCAATATACTCCTTGCCACCGGGAGAACCATTGGCAGGTTGGTCCTACGGGTAGGAAGATAGAATACTGTATGACGACACTGTTTTAGAAAGTCATCAGGAACATAGAGACTTATGCATTCCAAAATAACCCAATTCTTTATACAGCCTCATGGTAGTCTAAAGAATGGGTGGCGGAATACCTCTCTCAAGCATACCCAGAAGAAATTAGATGGATAGAGCCACGGATAGTGGCCACACTCCCTCATGTAGAGAAATGTCAAAAACTTTTACTGAACCCTCTCCAACATGAGGGAGCATCCCACCTCCGGAGGATACTTAATAGCTGACCCACCCTCCAGCCTACCACGGACTAAAGAAAAGTACAATATTTTAAGAGTATGGATATCCCGAAAAATCCTGACGGTTCGTATAACAAATCCTCAATATGAACACAAAATCCAACTTTCATGCGCAACTCCAAAATCATTTCTACTGGAAACACGATTGAATGACTAAGCAAGATGTACCTGTGGTAGGTGAGACTAAATGCTCTGGTAAAAGCAGGACTATGCATTTTGAGATATTGAAATGAAGGTGATTTCTTTGAGTCCATTCAAAAATTTATCCTTATCAATGTTATCTTGAAGATCGGCAATCCAAAATATTTCTAATAAGTAAAAATAATTTGAGACGTGAAAAACTGAGAAAAACTTGCTGCATAGACTCGCACACGGGTTGTCAGTATATTTGAACCCATTAAACTGTCAGTATTGCAGATTTCTGTTTTACCGTCCTGCATTTAGCATATCATCGAGTGAGTCAAATTATGATGAGGTTGTGGAATTTTAAATTTATCCAAAATTCTTTTGTGATATCATTAATAAATTCACATTAATACAAAAAAAAAATTACTAAAGGAAATGTTATTGATATAAAAAAAAATTCAAAAATCTTATGTGATCTCAGTGGTGATGCGATAATATCGAGGACCTACTGAAACCATGTACCGCTTGCCTGTATACTGAAAGTACGGAACACTGTTCCCACACTGTGTATGGGCCCCAATAGAAATATATGGAATGGAGCACTCTCGGTATCACGCATTCTTAAAGCACTCGGTTTATATTGATTCCTTACCGACCCATGAGGGAACCGCCTTAGATAACAATAATGAAAAATATTCATTTTGTGCTTGCAAACTTATTATTAACCAACTAACTAACTAACCATCACGCCTTTTCCCCGCAGGGGTAGGCAGAGAGGACGGACCGCCAAACACCTCGATCTTGGCATACATTTCTTGCTTCATTCACATTCATACATCGTCTCATACATTCTCTTCTATTATTTCGACTTCTGACATGGCCCGACTCAAGTATTTGATTCACTTGATCGTGCCATGTCTTCCTCGGACGTCCCCGGCTTCTTCTTCCATTCACATTCGCGTCATACATTCTTCTTACAATCCTTCCTTCGTTCATTCGCTCCACATGCCCGAACCACTTAAGCATCCCATTCTTAATCTTACTCATTACGCTTACATCAGCCTTGCATTCTTTAGGAATTTCAATATTTTTCACACGATCATACATGGTTTTACCACACATTCGTCTCAGAGATCTCATTTCTACGGCATTCAGTTTACTTTCATCCTTCCTCTGCCAATTCCATGCCTCACTGCCATACAGCTTGGTTGGTATCAGCACTCCATTGTTGACTGCTAGCTTCGCTTCTTTTTATTAATTTATCCTTAAAGTAGCTTACTAACTAACTAGCACACTATTTCTCTACAGGGGTAGATAAAGGGGATGGATCGCCACAATATTCTATCCTGGCATGCACTCCTTACTTCATTCACATTCATACATGGCCTATTTATTAATTGTATGCCCATAGGATTTTTTTTACAACATAATGCATGTCATACAATAATAGGGTAGAATAGGTAGGTAGAGTAGGTACATTAGTTAGTTAAACATTACAAAAATAATAGTAGACACTTAATTTTACACAAATATTATATCAGATACATACAGAACTAATTTTTTTTTTTTTGCTTTGGCGCAGGACGGAGAGATTTGGAATATATCGAAAAGGGCTGTATAGGTATTGGAAGTTCGGTGAAGAGCTAGCGCTAGTGGAGAGTTATATGAATAGTTTGTGCTGTGGTTGCCACAGTGGAAAAGATGGTGGAGTCGAGTAGATCTAAAACAGGGACACGGATATTTATAGCACTTAATATTTGAGGGGAGCCTATGAAGTTATTCAGTCATTTAAAAGCATAAGGGTATCATTAATTGTTCTCCAGGTAGAAAGTAGTGGTAGTTTCACATTAGACATTAATATTTTATTGCGGATATCGTTTACAGGTTGTCCCAACTTATATTGAACGTGTTTAAGAAACCTCCTTTGTACTTTCTCTAGGCAGTGTAAGTTACAAGTATAAATAGGACACCATACAGGAGATGCATACTCAAACATCAGCATACAACGGGCAACATACTTACGGATAATTCATTTCTGCACTTCGGCCTACACCTATCAAATTCTTACATACAATTATCCATGTACAGATTAAACAACCATAGCGACATTACACTATAGACATGGACGAAATTGAATAAATGAATTAAATGAATAAATTCAATATCGTGACCTCAAACTGATTCTCAATTTAACACAGAATTAATTTTTATTCCTTAGCTTAGGCCTTGCAACCCTACGATTTTTTTTTATGCATGACTCCATAATTATGGCACGGATACTATGGGCTCATCACAAAGTCAGCGGAGATATTGTACAGTTTGCAGGATTCGATCTAACATAGAATTTTTTTTTTTTATATGAATACCGCACAAGAGTCCTAAACTGCTCCCAACCGTCTGGAGCCAGTGAGACTATGGCATTCCCAATTGGGGAATGTTGTGAGGCTGAAGGTATTGGGGAGGGGAAGGAGAAGGGGAAGAGGTAGGTGGGGAAATACCTGGCTATTCAGATCTGGTCACCAAACACGGCTAAACGCCATTTCAAGCAACGTTTCAATTCTGAATGGTGGTCTTTCACCAGGGCGATACTGAAGTATCTTCCACTCTGGAACGTGCGCAAATATACTATATATTATTTTTAAATGAATTAATTGTGAAACAACACAAATTAATTAAATAAAAATTACTTGCGCAAGCCGTGATTTGAACCCGCGACCGTCGGATTCGTAGTCGAGAGCCTTGCCCCTCGACCATGGAGGCCGTCATCAATCCCGATCAGAATCCTGCACTGCAATCCATAAAAACCTGTACGTCATCGTCTGCACTAGTTCATAGCGGCAAACCGCCTCTAGTCAGCCAGTCAGCAACTCTGAGCAGCGTGTATTCGCTTTCACAGTCTGTATTTCGTAATTCAAGGAATTAAGAAATCTATTCCCTAACACATGCAACGCTTTCCTCATACAGAGATGCAATTGCTTGTATAAGATTCGCACTAACTCCGTGAACGGATAATACCTTCGATAGCTTTACTCTATTGTATGTTTATTCGCACGTATAAAAAAGCACAGAAAAAATTCTTATATCTGGCAACATAACAAATACAAAAACATAAATGCAATGCAATCTGATCTCTATCAGTCTCAGCACCCATTATCACTAATGAAAGAACCCTGTAAATCCTATTCATGCGTTTTTAAGAGGTTTCATGATATTATTCTAGAATTAATATTATGCTATACATTCGTTCATAGAAAACAAATCATGTCTTCTGAGTCAATTACCAAAACCGTACTGGTTATGTTACAAAACATATTGTGCTAATCAAATGGCATATATGTGCGAGAAACTGTTGAAATTATTTAGATTCAGTGAACACAAAACATAGTTGTCAGATGGACTTATCCCATACTCGAATCCTTCCACCTGATAAGTATGCAAAACGGTACCAGTTTTTTTATTAGATGCATCAAATCATTAAATGTGTGGGATGCCAATATTTATTTACACAATTCACTTTCGTTTGAAAATGTTTTCATAATATGTATATATATCAAAGCAGTATATTAATCATTGAATAATAACATAGCGAACATGGTGCGTTCTTCTGATAAGTATCGATGCTTCGTGTAAAAATATTTATAGGCACTAAGTTGACATTGTTAAATTACAGTTAGGTATAAACCAGTTCTACTTACTTGTTCAGTTTCGTCAGGATTAGGGACATAGCCATATGCTGTAGTTTGGGCCATCGCCCAAATGTTAATTTACGTAATTAATAGTCAGCAGCCTTCCAAACAAAAATATTCCATCTGAGGCATACGCGTGACAATTTTTGGGAATGGTTTCGCCAAAGGACGACTTCTCGCGTTAACATGGACGTATTACTAATAAACTATTTAACAAAAACAGGGATCGATCACAAACTTGGGGTCGTTTGAACACAGATTAGGTATATTTTGGCATAATATGATTAAACAAATTTACATAAAAGCCTTATGAAATGAACCTTAATATCACTGCTGTCAAATGTCATGAGAATGACACATACTCTAGCGACAAATTATTGAACAATATGAACTTTACATTTCCAAGTAAGAACTTTATTTTTGTTGATACAAATTGTATTACACTATTATTTTACAACATAAGACCTTAATCTGAGAAAATTTGCATTAACGGTTTATTGTTTATTATTCTGTTCGAAGTAATTATACATTTTACATGTATTCTTTGTTGATTATTTGCACAATATTAAAAATAAAGTCATATTTTTCTTAGTGGCAACTCCAATGAAAATAGCGGGAAGTTTTCTTAATTTGAATAATGCAAAAAGTGCTTAATTTAGGAAAATTATTTTCCCACCGAGTTTAGCCAGTGGCCAGTGCCTTACATGGTTGCAATGAATAGCCACGAGGCTAATAAAACGCACTTATATGAGGAGTCATTTAATTAAATGAAAATATCTCTTTTTATCAAAGAAAGCAAGAACTTGGCTGTTTGATATTATAATATTACAAAGTGTAGTTTTTCATTTAATTAAAATGTGTCATTAATTATGTTTTCTAATTTACGTTTATCTGTTAATCAACATCATATCAAAAAAATTAGCAAAACTTTTCAAAAAAATTATCTAAGATTCATAATAATGTTTATCTTATCATATATTATAGAAACTGATGTCATTATTTGATTACAGGCTTTCACTATATTACCTTTTTCGAAATATTTCAATTTGAAACAATGATTTTAGTTTTTAATATTGTTCTTTTAAAATATTATGGTTTTCAATATTACTAGTGATCATTACTACTTGACTTTCACCATTTTGTCTTGAAAAATACAGAAGAGGTGACATTACACATCAAATGTAGCCATCTTCAAAAATCTTTTTTGTTTGATTTTTTTATTTATTTTTTATTACTGCTTATGTTGTGTTATTTAATAATATTCAATTCAAATATGGTTATCTCTTGTTTTTCTGCTTGAAAAATGAATTAGCAGTTTTTTTAAACTCAGCCATTTCTTTTCAGTTTTTAAATAAAAACTGGACTGATTTACGATGGAGATGGTAACGTTTGATTTATAATATCACGATTATACCGTATTATTTTTTGACAGTTAAGTAGAGACTTCAAAGATAGGTATATATATGCTTCAAAGCTTTATGGAAGAGGTTTTAAAATGAAATAGTTACTAAATGAATTAAAAATTACTTTGTATTCACCACTTTATTAATATATACATATCTACATGTTTCGAAAGCGATGCTTTCTTCATCAGGAATATGTAGAATACTAAAAATAACAATGTCAAGTACAGAGAAATGAAGTAATAAATAAGTAATACATAGTAATTTTTTATTCATTTATTAATAATGACACCACAAAGCGAATACCAATCTTTTGAAGAAATTATGAAATAGCTACGTTTATGTGGAAATTCAGACAGAAAAAGTTGTGCATGTTTCATGATGCCAAAGCTCACTGTTCGAGATTTTTTGCTGCTCCACCTAAATGAATTATAATTAAGATTTATCTAATCTTGATTTATGTGATTGGCATGAAAATTATATTTTTATTGATGACACATATTTAGAAATCAATAGAAAATCATGTTGTTTTTATATTTAGCGTAGAAATCATACCTCGGTCATCAAAAACGGTTAAAGCCATTTCAAGCACATGTTTACATGTTCTCGAAGATTGAAAAAAATTAGTAAAAGTTAATAAATCGACATCTTGGCCCCACCCAAGGGTCGTGAGTTCAATTCCTTGCCTCGCTAAGTCCTCCATCACTACACAAGAAACATCTTTCGCTTAGTGTGATGATAGTAGGAGATTTTCAAATATTGTCAGGTTATTCATAACCTGGGAATGTTCATATTTCTTTCTTTAAAAATTAAAAAAAAAAACTATGAAACTGTGTGATAAGCTTTAAAGTACTCCAGTAAAAGCTGCTTGAAATGGCTTTAGCCGTGTTTGGTGACCAGATCTGAATAGTCAGGTACTTGTATTTCGTGCACTTACAAGCCACTGAAAAAGAAATAACAGAAAACACGTTGGACGCCCATAACCCGCCGTTCCAAAATTGGAACACTAATTTTTAGTACACGAAAAGAGTTGTTAAATTATATTTTTGTTACAATGTAAAAAAAGGCAGTTTCCATGTAAACATAAAAAAAAAAAATTTCATAAATTTTTAAGTATTATAATACAAAAATACTTACGTTTTCCGAAGCATGTTTTTCAATTGTGTGAAATACAAATTTCAATAAATTTATTTGTTTAAATAACGCCAACTTGATTAAAATTATGCTTGAGGTTGAAATCCTAAGGGTTGATGTATCCGCAGTAACACAAACTACTGACAAAGTTTTTCAAGAAGCTCATGACTACTTTTTTTTTTTAAAGAAAGACAACTATTCCCTGGTTACGAATAACCTGACAGTATTTGAAAATCTCCTACTACCATCACAGTAAGCGGAAGATGTTGCTTGTGTCGTATTGGAGGACCTAGCCAGCCGAGGAATTGAACTCACGACGCCTGGGTGAGACCCAAACGCCTGGGTGAGACCCAAACGCGATGCCAACTCGGCCACTGACCGGTCTTACAACAATTTTTTTATTGGGAACCAAAATTGGCACGGTAGGGCTATCTGGGTAATATTTAAATTCGCCTTTCCTTTCTCCGTCTCTCGAACGATGACCTAAAACACCCGTAAAGGGCAAAAACCGCATTGAAAAAATAAGGTTATCAATTAGACGCACAGTAAAACCCTCATACCAGATTTCCACAAAACATGTTTTCACAGAAAGATTGTATTCTTTGGTCCCTCGGGGACTGAAATAAAAATTGCTTCTTAAAAAACCTTACTGGAGTTTTACTATATACATAGTTGTGTGAGCCCGCTCTCTGAACGGTCCGGTAAGTAATGAACATTTCGCTTGCTACTCATATTCTTCTTTACAGTAACTCCACACAGGAGACCCTGAGGGAAATAATTTCCCCCAAGGCCTATGTTATCTTTGGGGATGCTGTGTGGAGCGTCTTTGGGAGGATCGGCAGGAGTGAACTTGGGTCTTGAAGAGACCCATGTTGTAGGATGGAGGAAACACAGAGGCCGGCAGATCATTGCACACCCGAGCTGTTGAACACAAGAACGAGTCGTAGAAGCGACCCGTTCTCATGTGACAAATGTCAACCGTGTGCAAATGATGGGTGTTTGGCGTATTTCCCGACTATGCACCGGTACCGAAGGGATCAATGACATTAGTTCCTCAGAGAATCTTCCATTAAAATACCGGTAGAACAAGGACATCATTCCCACCTGAAGTTTGTGCTCCAAAGATTGCAGTCCGTTTAAGATAGGCGAATCTATCAAACGAACTGCCCGTTTCTGCAGACTCAAGGGTTTTTCCAAATATTTTGGGGCTCCTGATCAGAAGTGGCTGTCAAATTCTACAGTGGGGCGTACTTGCGATTTTTTACAGGGTCAGCAGTTGTGTACTATTAAAGTATCTACGGGCTCTGTACAATACGCCCAGCTTCTGAGAGGCTAACTTTACTCTGGCTTCGATGGAGCCCCCATACCTGAGCTGTTCATTTAAGTTTACACCAAGCATATCAATGGAGGGCTTGTTGGGAAGATTGCTTCCATTAAAGCAGACTAGATTGTCATTTCGATTCCTTTTAGACGTAATCAGGCATGATTGAGTCTTTGAAACATTAAATTCGACGAGGTTATTCTTACCCCAAGAGGAGACCCTCTCGAGGTAACCGTCCATTCTCTGCTTCAAAGCCTTCCGAGCCGTTGGAGTTTGTGTGCTCTTTGGGGGCTTATCAGACTGCACAGTGCTACTGCAGATACTGTGCAGAAAAGTAACATTCACTAAAGTAAGGTAACGATTTGCAGCGCAGTCCATTATGGGACTTTTCGGAGCAGTGTTCATTCCTTACCGAACCGTCAGAGAGCAGGCTAATTCAAATAATGAATTTTACCGGTATATGGAGTGATCTTCTGGGCTCAAGAGAAGCAGAGGGTATAGCTGAAGAGCGCCTCCTGGCTGTCCAGGAGTGAGAGCGAGGCCTCTGGTTGTCCATGGCCCTCTGGGCGGGAGAGGCAATGGGCGCAAAGGCCGCAATATGCTGCAGAGCGGCAGGCATCTTGATTTACCATCAGGAACGACTTCAAAATATTTAGGGTCTCCCTCCCAAACACCGATACACAAGTACTGAATGCAAATATTCAATAAATAAGTTAGGTAGATACTTTAAATTTATCACACTGGCGGCACTATTCTAAATAATCCAGAAATGAGTATCTTAACTGTTGTTTAACTTCGAATAAATAATTTAAGTACCTACATTAATTTATCCAACTAACAGCTTGACTATCCAACAACAGCAACAGATGACTGCTGTTTTTTCTTTAAATAATATTCAATGAAATGAATATTTAGAAAGTTTTACTCTTCTAGATGTTATTGCTAATGTTGAATATTTTTGTCTATGACACGTGATCGGCTACATCGAAATAAAACACTAAAATACACGCTTTTCGCCATCTCCCAGCAACGGAGCAGTATTATGAAATGTCTGTCTTCATCACAAGTCTATGCACTAATTAAAACTGTGGATAATTATAGAAAAACTTGCGCAAATACTTTTGCTAATCACATTTCGCAGACTACTGTTACTTTTCCGACGCAGAAAGTACATAAAAAATATATCTCTCATTACTATCACTTGGATAAAAATAACCTGATATTGATCAATGCTCGAAAGTCAAACTGATTTTAGCAGTGGACACATTTTGCAGAAATAATGGGCGCATTACAACGAGCGAGATAGCAATAATTTGATTATTAAAATCTCAGCACGGCCAAAAGATAAAGTCAGAACAAACAGCAAACAGTCGGTGGTGTTTATCAAGGTCCTAGTAATCAGTGCGAGATAACACGGCAAAGTCAACACTTGTGACATACATCCCGGAGAGGAGAGATCATAATACTGGAGATGCTGTGAAACATTAATAAATCGAGATGAAAATAAAAAAACTATTTGTATTTGACACCTATGAATAAATTCATTACTTTTCTCAACTCCTTCAGAATCTCCAGCGTTTAATGACAGTATAAAGGAGTGGTACTTGTATGTTTCACCCCCTGTCTAGACTGAATCTTAATTTATTGTAGATGTACATATCTTTCCATATATGATATGGACAATGTAAAATGTGTCATATAGCATGCAATATCACATTCATTAATCAAAAAAACAGGATGTGATATTAAAATAAATAATAAATCTTTTATTGTCGATTGATTGGTTGGTAGTTGCAATTCATTAATTATAAGTTGTTGTCGTAGATTCCACAATTAGAGTTTAAGAGAATGCATGCTTAGAATTGTGTGTATTGGTACATACGTATACACTTCTGACAACTTTTTGCCTTGCTTACACTTATTACTATTACGAGAACAAGTGTGTTCGATCATCGAATTCGAATATTTGATAAATTTTGAGTTATTTGAAAAGTTGCCCTTATAAAAAACACCTTCGTTATTTATTTCTAATTTTTAAACTTATTATTATTCAATCAGTGTAAAAAAAAAAAAAATACAATGGTAGGTACCAACTTGATTTTTTTTAAAGCAGCAGCTGATAACTTTTCTTTCTATGCATGTACATAATACTTATATTATTAAATTTAGATATTTTCCAAAAATTACAAGTCTCACAAAATACGTGTTTAAATAAATAACGATACAGTTTTTTTTTATTGATTCACCATCTATTGTTCTTTCATCAGTGGGTGGGAGAGGTTATCAAAAAAAAAAACAAAATGATTTTTTTTTAATATGTCAACATTTTTGTATTAATATTTTTGTCCACATATTCATTTTAAAAAATTGATAAAATGGGAATCGGTAAAATGAATCATAATAATAATAATAATGTAAAAAATAATAAAATGCGCGCAATTGTCATTTTAATATTGATATTGTTCGTGTGCTGAAAAAATGAATGAAAAAATTATTTATATTCTTCATATGCAATAATAAGTAATCAAAACACTTTCGGTAAAGAAAAAATATCTAATTAATTTCTTAGTCTATATCTGTAGGTGACATTGAGGAATAATAAAAATAGAGTAAAATTGTTTAAAATAATAAAAAAAAAATGCAAACCAAATCCATCATCGTCAATACAATAGAACTATTCAACTTTAAACATATTTCAATAAACTGTCAAATAGATAGAATTATTTAAATTGTCAACAACGTATTAGAGATAAATCGAAAACATTGTTCAGTTACACATAATACATAATATTTCGATGATTTTACTAATTATTCATAGTGTGCCAATTGGGATTGACAATACATAATAATATTTGTTCACAATTTAATAAAATACAACACATCAAAGACACATTTTTTTTTAAAGAGACATAAAACATGGACATTTAAATGTTCTAATTCAAGCCATTCGAGGGCTACCTGTCAAAAAGGTACAATAGTTTAAAATCGCTGTAAAAACACGGTCAAAATGTTTGTTATTTGTTTAATATGTCGAAAAGGAAGCATTCTAAATAGGTTTTGTCGATTCTGATCCAGGTTTGACAGTGATCTGAGAAATAATTAAGAATCATTTGGATGGAGGGGAATCACAAACTTGGATCCGAAAGGGGAGCTGTATTTGATGCCGAGATCGGTAAAGATCTTTTGAGGAATCGCCACGTTGCAGAGATATAATTTTCCATTGTCGAGGGAATGGGATAGCGGTAACCCGGGCAGTATGGAGTATTTAGTGATGATGCCGGGGGTTCCAACGGCCGGGGGATCCAGAGCCAAAACGGGGGCCCGGCTCTGGCTGGTCCACTCCGTGAGGTGGGGGTACGCGGTGGGGTCCTCGGTGTCTTCGGAGAGGGCGGTGATGATGAGGTCCACCGAAGGCAGGTCGAGGATGTTGGTGGTGATTTTGTTGCCAGTCATCTGGTAGACGTTGAGGTGCTGGCGCAGCACGCCCTGGATGTCTGCGCCAGCCACCAGTACCACGGTGGACACGCCGTGGCATGCCAGGTGGCGGGCGCACGTCACGCCAACTGCGCCTTGTCTGAAAATATTAAATATCTTAATTATATTTTCAAATTCATCAGAAAGAATTATACAACATATTTCCTGGTGAACTTATCAAAATTCCGAAGGATGCGTCGAGCAAAAATATATAAATATATAAATATAATAAATATATAAATATCAATCCAGAGAAGCGATTAAATACCTGTCCATCTGCTATATAAATTTGGATTCTTGTATATTTGTATGTTTGTTTCATTTTCACGGATTATCTTAGTGCTGGAATGCGTTACGGGGTTAAATTATAGACAGTAAAATGTAGTTTTTTTTAACAGTAACAATGTGATATACTTCAACATGACCTCCGAGGTCACCGGAGGGAGCATAGGGTTAAACTCATGTTAAAAGAATGAGACGTTCTGGAAAAAAATGAAACATTCAACTTCAGTTGCAAAACCTTCAAATTAACTATAAACCTCACTGCTACGGGTTTGAACTCACTGTTGCCATTTTGTTTTGTTCTACACACCAAGTTCTAAACAATAATTATGTTTAAAGTGTAATTTTTTTTTTTTAATCATCTTAGGACTACTTACGAACCTACTAGGAGCAAGTGGATGAGTTTGTGTATCTGGGAAGTACGAATACGAGAGATGTGGAGGCTGATCAGGATATTGAATAAATGGTGTGGTGAAAAGGGTAGGTGTAGCTGTTGGGGTAGGGTAGGGGTAGCTGTAGGGGAACGTTAGGGGTAGCTGTCGGGGAAAGGTAGGGGTAGCTATTGGGGTAGGGGTAGGGGTAGGGGTAGGGGTAGGGGTAGCTGTAGGGTAGAGTAGGGATTTTCAATTCAATTCTTTATTCCTTTTAAAAATGTTCAAAATTTACATTTTAAGGCATTGTTAAAGATATTACTAAATAAGACAGGACAACATCCAAAATAATTACTTGTAAAAAATAATACAAATTCAAATAAAAAAGCTAGACATACTCGTATATAATTTCAGTAAATTGCATACAACACATACTGGTATTATAGAAGTAGCAACAAAGCTTTATGTTTAAATGCAGCTTCATCGATGCTAATTATGTCGATGTTCGAAGTGATTCTATTTAACAGCAAGTTGCCCTACCCACCGGCAAGACCATTGGCATGTTGGTCCTGCTGGCCGGGAGATAAAACAGTATATGCTGTCGGTAACGGAGATAACCATCGGGAACATAGAAATTAATGCTCTCCATGATAGCTCAGTTTTCGAACCATGCGCGCATCAGACTGAAGAAATGTGTAACAATGTTATACATCCCTTCTGACCCGCAGATGGTTCATTTCGAGCATACTTAAGAGAAAGTAGGTAAGATAAAGCCACGGGTAGTAGCCATACTCCCTCAGGTAGGGAAATCTCAAATATTTCTTCTGAACTCTCTCCAACATGAGGGAATACTTCACCTGATGTGGGTTCCAAACCACCAACCCACTCTCAGGACTACTCCTTACTTATGAGTTATATAATATTATGAGAACCTGAGTGTTTTTAAAATTCCTTGCAGTACGTAGGACAAAACCCAGCATTTTCAATGAAGTACTACAGGTCACTTCAATATGAGCATGAAATGTCAGCCTATTATCAAACACGATACTAAGATCTTTCATAGTAGAGACGTTTTAAACTTCAGGCATTCATAGTATACCGGTAAAACCAAGTATGACACACCCTTGCGAAAGAAAGAATGAAATATTGAACTCAATCTGATTCCTCTTACTCCAATCAATAATTCTATCAATATCCGATTGGAGTCGATTGTAGTTTCTTAAGTTAATATTTCTAAGAACAGTTTTAGGTCATCGACGAAAAGAAGAAACCTGAAATGCAGAATGCTCTCTGCGATATCGTTAATAAAACTAGAAAAAAGGAGGGGGCCTAAATTACAGCCCTGAGGAACTCCAGAGAGCACAAGAAATAATTTTGACAAGAATATTCCATGTGATACCAATTGTTTTCTTCCAGTAAAATAGCTGGCAAAGAATATTAGAAACTGTAAAGAAATAAATATGTTTAACAGTTTATTTAATAAGATATCATGGTTGAAGGTATCAAAGGCATTTGAAAAACCATTGTATGAACAATCTACCTGGCAGCCTTTATCTAAAGATTAAGATACATAATCTGCGAGTACCAATAGGTTCGTGTCTGTTGATCGGCCCTTTCTAAACCCATGTTGTTCCGATATTATAAACGGCTCTACTTTAGATAGCATGTGTTTATGGAGTATTTTATAAACATTCACATACCATCAAGACCAAACCGATTTTTTTTATTTGTAACTATGCAAGTCAAGTTACTTCCCATGATTTTTCATGGGTAACAATA
Source organism: Halesus radiatus (assembly GCA_022606495.2). Lineage (NCBI taxonomy): Eukaryota > Metazoa > Arthropoda > Insecta > Trichoptera > Limnephilidae > Halesus > Halesus radiatus. The sequence goes on from JAHDVE020009413.1 coordinate 82,301, forward strand.
TTAGTGAAACATATACGTATTATAATAAACGATATGTTCATCTCTGTCTATATTAGTGATGAAACATGTCAACAAAATTGAAAGTTAATTTTGAGATATCATTACTAAACTACCCCCATCAGCAATATTCAATTGCGCTTTTTTTCCAGCTGATCCCAACCGTCTGGAGCCAGTAAGACTATGGCATCCCTAATTAGGGTATGTTGTGAGGCTGAACGTATTGAGGGGAAGGAGATGGGAGAGAGGAAGGTGGATAAGTTTCTGGCTATTCAAATCTGGTCACCAAACACAGCTAAAGCCATTTCAAGCAACGGTACGATTCAGAATGGTGGTCTTTCACCAGGGCGATACTGACATAGTGAATGAATGACATGATGAATAAATAGTCAAATAACACAATTTAATCAAATAAAAATTTTTAGCGAACGCTGAGATTTTAAACCGCGCCCTCTGGATTCGTAGCCAAGGACCGTAACCACTCAACCACGGAGATCATTGTTCCAAATAGCTACTTGCAAGTGCGACTGAGGTTGACAATGCTTTGTACTTTATGATCCATTAATAACAATCTTAGGCCTAGTGTTGTTTTGGCCGGGCATAGTTAAAGCCGATATTTAGCCAAATTTATATTTTTCCAAAACTTCATTTTTTAAACTCCGTTTTAACATTTGATAGAACACAATGCTAATACGAAGTTAAAAATACGATGTTTTGGCTAAATATAAATCCAGCCTAACCCCTCGGCCTCAGAATGATATTACGCCTTCATATTGCACTACTGTAAATCTTAAAAACCTCGTGTGACACACACAAGTTCCGAATGAAGAAGACATCATTTATTTCTTTTTTTAAATTCCCAGGTTACGAATAACCTCACAATATTTGAATTCCTCCCTCTACTATCATTATAAGAGGAAAATGGTGCTTGTGAAATGATGAAGTATTTAGTCAGCAGAGGATTGATCCCACGATACCTGGTGTTTTGGATCAATCGACCAGTAACCGATCATTAACCTCCGGTGTGCCACGTTCCCGCCAAATACAAACCACCCAGTGTGTCAGCCATAAAATGAAATGTTGCGCGGAATGTGCTGGATGACTTATTAATAACTTAGTAATTTTGTAATTACTCACTGTTGTTTGGCACAATGATGTTTTGTAAATTGTACTTCTTACTAGATAATATTGTATTTTCTATATTTTCATATGAAGCGGTAACTTGGTGATGTGACATTATAATTTAAAAAATTATATTGTGTTTATGTATTTATCAAAATTGTACATATGTATATAGAACATAGACGGCCAAAGAGTAGACCGCGGTCGACTGGTCGATCGTAACTATTTAGTCGCCTGCCTGTCGATATGTACACATCTCTGACGCCCGTCCTACAAAGCTTGTGAGACCAATTGTGCGACATAGACATTTTCTGCCATGAATGCAATCAAAACAAAACATCGCTCCCGTTTGACAGATGACCATTTGACAGCATGTTTACGAATAGCTGTAAGTACATATGAACCACAATATGAAAAGCTTGCCGAAAATATGCAATGTCATGTCTCCAGCGCGTCCTCTGATACGAAATAAAAAATAACAGTTAATACGTATTTACAATAACATTGTTCGGATTAATAATAAAAAAAAAAAGTATTGTTTTATTTATAAAGTAATTAGTTTTAAGAAAAAAATCGTTATTTTCTCCTATTAGAATAAGTTGATGTTGAATATGTATTATTATTATTATCTCTGTTTATTTTAAATTTAAACATATTTTTGGCTTTAAATGACTATTTTTCTTATGATCACCTAACACATACGATGTTGGTAGACGGCTGTCTATAAAATAGTGTAAACTGTCAAATATCTCTTCTTCATCACCCGTTACTCGAGATAATGCATTTTGTTAATTACAGTCTGTTGACTTTTATTCCACCATCTCAATTCATAGTATAATTAATGTTATCATAATAATAACAAAGCATTTATATAGCGCAGTTTTGTGTTATTTCACTTCAATTATAAAGACATTGCATGAATATAGTGAATGGACTCACCTGTGCGGCCCGATGAGGAATGCCACGGTGGGCACCTGGTGCGTGTTGCAAGGATGCAGGCGGCGCCCCCCGCCTAGCAGCTGCAGTGCCACTTCGGCCCCCGCGCGTCCCAACAGCTCGCCCCCGCCGAGTCCCACGCGGGCGCATGCCGCGCTTACTCGGCCTCGCAACTCGCGGGTCACGGTCGGAATCACGAGGCCGTCATCTGGAATAGAGCGAGAATGGAGATATATGCGACAAACCGATGCATTGTCATTTTCGGTTCCATGATAAAACAGAATATTGAATAAACATAAAGAAAAAGAATAAACAAACAAAGAAACACACAAATAAACTAACCAAACTCTTGTTTTGCAATTGTTCTTTTTTGTCACAGTACTATTTTGTCATCATTCTGTTTTATCAATGTTCTGTTTTATCGCTATTCTGTTTTATTCAGTTATATCATTTTCAATCCCCAATTAACCACAATGCAAACACCTAAATTTGATCCAGGGCCTCTAGCACAAAAAATTGTCATCATTTATACTATATAGATTTTTATCAACAATATTAGTGATTTGTAAACCTTCACTAGCATGCCCGGAAATCGCCAATAGGAGTTTGACAGTTCTAATAGACTAGAAGCTGTTTATATGTTGATAAACATTGATTTCAGTGATTTCGCAACATCAACAAAATTGGCTTCTTTTAAATGAAAGGAGATAGATTTGAAGTTGGGGAAACGGAGTTTCGACAATTATTCAAGATATGACGGGTAATGGCCAACAACTATCTGTCACAAAATAATCAACTAATAATAATAGTAATAAATGGATGATTTGTATAGTGCCGTTTTTGTGAAAAATCACCTCAAGGGCGCTGTACAAATATTAAACACAAAATGTATTCATTTGTCTAAAATAATTAATAAAATCAGCTTTGCAAAACAAACTCATTTGACTTTGATGTTTCCTAATGACCAACAAATTGCTATGCCATAGATAAAATGTGTCAATGTTGCCATCGCAGAATGATGTTTTTCCTGATATTGATCAAATTATTTATTCTACCCCAATGCCCAGTGTATACTATATATTACCTGTCACATATTCCAATGCACCGCGGCTTTCTTCGGGAATAACTATAGCTCTGTAAGCCGCCGGCTGTGAGGTCAGAATGTTCTCATCGTGCCGATATTTCTGTGTGCTGAGATTATTGCGCCTCAAGTGATCAGTTTGCCTCACCTAAAATACAACAAAAAAATGTATCCATTTATTTGAACTGTTTTAGAGTGTTGTGTATTAAAATTTGATGATTGTCATAAAGATAATTCATCACGCGAACTAGACGTGAATAGCGAGGGTCCGCAGACAGCGGAGAACATTTGTGGAGGAGATCAAATCCCACCCAGAGACGTAGTCGTGATGATGATCTTATGAAGGGCAAATGAACTAATAATGACATACCACATCAGGTTTCTGTGCCTGGTTCAACTCCTCCCACAGTGCCTGCTTATCGAAGAGGGCCAGGTTCTTCTCAAAGTCAAAGTCTTGCGTCATGGTCTGGTCATCGCCGGGTGTTCCAAAGCACGCCTCATTGCGCTTCTTCTGCTTGTCCTGCTTCTTGTTGGGGGTGCCCCCCATCCCGGACATCCCGGGCCCACCAGACATGCCGGACATACCAGACATGGAGGACATCCCCTGCTGTCCCATGCTCATACCTGACATTTCATAACAATACATATGTATTAATAAATAAATTTAAGTAATCAAAATACGTGTAATGTGCTTGCAGGGTATTTAGTGAATATAAATTACAAATGAATATATTTTGTATTTATGAAATGGTAGCAGAGCTGGATTTCAATTTTTTTTTTGCATTTTATGGCTTATATTTTCGATTGAATCTTAGAATTAGACTGGACATATATACGAAAAGAAAATATGTTTTTACGTTGCCCATCGTATATGTCGGCGTTCAACGGATACAAATTTTGCATATCCGATGGGCAATCTCAGCGCACTAAAAGTTAAAGAACAAGCACCTAAAAAATACATAGCATAATTGAATTCAAAGAAATGCAGGACAGCCATGTTGAGATTAATAAAGTCTTTTTTTTACATTAACTCCACACAGGATCATCTTTGGGTATGCTATATGGAGGGTCTTTAAGGAGAGAAAGTTCTGGAAAGGAAAAGGGTATGAGGGGTGGGTAGGAATTTAAGAATCAGCGTGTCCAGGAGTGACAGACGTATTAATCCATCCCTCACACTGCGGTGCAAGGCGATAGGTCGAGAGTTCGGCTGAAGAGGTCAAGGGGTCTCCCTCAACCGGCCTCTCCCATTCAGCACGCCACGCAGGTGGTGGGCAGAATTATCCAGTGCCAAGACCTGAACAAACCTCACCCCCCGTGAACTTGGGCACCTCTGCCAAGTTACCAAACGTAGCGAACCAGTTGGGATGACCTATGGCAACCTTATTATTAACCTTGAAACAGTTAATGCTGACATAAGAAATAACTTCTTTATTCTTCTTTGGTACTGTTTGGCGCTGAATGAATAAATATGCATACATTAAAAAACCGTATCGTATGCATTTAATTTGCTTTTGAAATGCGGAAAATATTCACCAGAAAACTCGCAATATGCACAAAAACGATAATTATAAACTCTAGCAATGAAGCACAATCTTTTTAACCAGAAAGCCAATTTATCAATTTTCAATATGCTCGTGGGCCTCAGGAAGCAGGGAACCTTCTTATATTACAAATATATGGTACACTATTTATATCGCAATCAGCGAGGATTAATTTTTATGTCGAAATAAACATATTGTAGCATAATATATATATACCAATAATTTCGGTCCCTATCACCGATGTAAAATACAAAAGATACTGTAGCTACCTGCTTCTACCTGCTGAACTGACCACTAAGATTTCGACAGCCGTCAAACATCTGAAGCACGGCGACAGTAGTGACATCTGCATTTCCTATATTTTCCCTAATAGCTTCATTCTCTTCCTATGGTTCAGCTAGATTAGATTCTCTTTATTCCGTGTTCAATTCATATTACATGTTATCGCATGTTCTAATTGAAATTGTGCAAATAAAATCTTAAGCTTTTATAGCAGTTATACAAATAAATCAACTCCTGTTAACCATTAGTGAGTCACTCCATTAATCACAGATCCAAACACACGCTCCTTTGATTTCTGTTATATTAAATATTAATACATTCTAGTCATAGAAATCAATCAACTCATAATTAATTGATTAAAGCAATTATTGACTGAAGTATTGCTAATAAACTCGATTTTAACTTGCAAAGGTGTTCAGTGATGTGCTTTACAAGGTCACGCAAGACTGAACGGTTACCAGGGGCTAAAATCGGGAAGCCAGTCAGAGGTGGTTAAAAGTCCTGATTTTTTTTTTAAAGTCCGGTATTTGATTGAAAATAATTTTAATAGCTTTAATTAGGTTAAATTAACACTTATATTTTTGACCACTCACAACTGCTTTAAGAAAGTTTGTTCTTCAGAAAGTTCGGTGTAAAATTCTTTACGTGTTATGTACATATTTGAAATTGTATTAACATTGTGTCAATAATATTGCTCTTATTGACTCAACTGACAATCTGTTTCTTTCCTTTGTCCACCGAGATGTCACAAGTGAAAAAATCCTTTCCACATTTGCATTTTGTGGTATAATACAAAAAAGTACTGATAAATCTTCAGTAATCTGGAAAATAGAGTGCTGTCATTGCACGCATTAATAAAATATTACCGAGGAAGACATGGCACACGATCAAGTGAATCAAATACTCGAGTCGGGCCATGTCAGAAGTCGGAATAACAGAAGAGAATGTATGAGATGTTGTATGAAAGTGAATGAAGTAAGAAGTGTGTGCCAAGATCGAGTTCATCCTCTCTGCCTACCCCTGCGGAGAAACGGCGTGATGGTTAGTTAGTTAGTTAAATGCTTTATTTGAGTATTACTGTCTGAGGATACTTTAAGAATAATTATTCTTCTACCTTTTTTTCTATACTGTACTTGTTGTAATTTGTGTTATATTTGATAAAATTGTTAAATTTTCCTGCTGACCAACTGCTCTGGCAGTTTAGCAGGTATTTATTTATAATGAAGAATTAAAAAAGATAGCACATGACGACTTGTATATACAATGTTAATAAAAAGCTACTAATGCATTCAAGTAGTTTGTCAGGATAATCTGCAAATGGGGTAGGAGCCACGTCTATGTTTAATTTTTGAATGGTTTTATTGGTGGATGAAGATTCTTTATTAGCGATTTCATTTCAAATATGCCAGAGTTTACGGGAATCATTCTTACAATTATATATTTTTACCTTATAGTAGTTTTCTTCAACATTTTGCATAACACTTTAACAAAAATTCCTATATCTTTTATAACTCTAACTAATTACCTACATCTTAGATAATTATGTACATATTTACTGCAACTGTTTTATCTCTTTGGCAATGTATTGGCGCGCATATAACTGTTTTTTGCAAAATAAATAATTCCCAAATACATTAATTACTAAAATAAAAATGATTTCTAAAACACATACCTCCTCCATTGCTGTTTTTGTTTGACCTTCCTTGAATATCAATAGGCTTGCTTTTTGCATTATTGTTACCATTATTATTTGACGGCTGGGGTGCAATTTGGAAGCCGTTTGTGTATCCAGAATTCTGTTTCTGATTCTGGTTCTGGTTCTGATTCTGGCTGAACTGTGCCGTGTACTGGTTCCCAGTGAAGTTCTGGAACTTTCCGGGTTGGGATATAAAGCTACTATTGGGTAGGCTCTGGCTACCGGGGTTGCCATCGCTGGTGGAGGGTAAGGACTCCACTGCGGCGACTTTCTGCGGCTTCTTCTTGGTGACCTCAACCGTACTATGCGGCTTCTTTTTGATATCAGAATTTGGGTCAATTATTTCAATTTCTTTAATGTCAGTAGCTCTGCAAAAAACAAAAAATATATTAATAACAAACACAGAAAAAACAAAGATTAGGTTGAGACCGATACTGGGTAGAGTAGAGGTATCAAATTCGAGTTTCGGTCACATAATTAATACCACAATGAAATGTGAAGCCAAGTCTAATTTAGATGTTAAAAAAATATATTAATATTAGCCATCTGTCTGCCAACGGTGACGACGACGTATTTGAGAGTATATTCAACATTTAAAAAAACATAATATTTGGGTATTTCAGCAGAAAACAGGTTATGTAGGACTCGAACAAGCTAAAGGTAAGGTTAACCTCATTCTTTCGAAGGGTTGTTTATATATCGTGACAATAGTTATTCTAATTATTATCGTAGTAATGTGCACGTAAAGGGTACACCAGCACCTAAAACTAATAACATATTGGTATATTATAGAAAAATACGGAAATAATTAGAAATTTTCAAACGAGTTGTGGGTATGTTTGACATTTCAATATACAACAATGCATAATATTATGATTTGCTAAAACATTGTATACGGGCATGAAATACATGGAATTACTTACTTTAAGGTAACTTGAGGCTTCGGGTAAGGGAAACCATTCCGGAAGGCTCTGGTCAGGGTGATGGTGGATCCATCAGCTTCTATGATCGTCCCCTGATAGCAGCCAAGGGGCTCGTCACAATTTATAGAGACGCCGCATCCGATCCAAGAAGTCATCATCGAAGAGTTTTAAAACTTATTACTATGTTAAAAATTAAAAAGAACCCGAGTTTATGTAATTGATCAAATTTATATGTGAACCATACGCGAAATACATAAATGCGTATTTCATAAATCACCGCCTTAGCGATCGTCCGGACTCAATATGATCAAAGTATTCGTCCAGCCGTTTGGTTGTAGTTAAAATAACGTTTTTTAATTTAGTATTTCCGGGATAACTGTTTATATTTAAATTCACAAAAATATATCAAAAACACTTTACAACATTTCCCGTTTGCCGTGGCTCTCAGAGCATCCATAGAAGAAAAAAACACTCCATTAATTTGACAGCTGACTTTCATAGACATTTCTGAAAATATTGAAGAAGCTATGGTCCTGTCGCCGAGAGATCCGTTATAGCCTCTCTTTCTGATTCGTGCGACGCTTATGAAGAAAAGGGAGAAGGTACAATGGGACCTGGGAACGGTAGTGGCAACTGTCAAATAATAGCTGTCAAAATACAAATAAATAACCTACTTGCTTTTGCATTCATTACTATGCGAGCGAAAAAATAATACGAATCAGTTATTAGCGTTATTATTAACAAAATGACAAATAATATTTTAATCGGTCTTTCAAAATCTTGTTATTGTAAACATTTCAATATTTGCGGTAGGAAACTCCAAAGTTCCTCAGCAAAGCCAAAAGCAAAAGAATGGAAAACTGTTGTCGGTTTAGAAGTTCACGCTCAAATATCATCGAATTCTAAGCTCTTCTCGGGGGCGCAGACGGAATTTGGAGCATTGGTGAATAATTGCGTTTCTCCTTTTGATGCTGCCATTCCAGGAACTCTGCCCGTGCTGAATAGGCGATGTGTGGAAGCCGCTGTGTTGACAGCTATTGCGCTTGATTGCACGATCAATAAAGTGTCAACGTTTGATAGGAAGCATTACTTTTACGCTGATCTTCCGGCCGGGTATCAAATTACACAGCAGCGAGCACCCATTGCGCAGGATGGGAAACTGGAGTTTCAAGTAAGTAAGCGTTGTCTATCATTCAGTTCAATGCAAAAAAATATTTTCTAACACATCAATAACTACATAAAAAACAATTGCAATGCGTCCGACAATGCTATAATGTCCCGAGATGCGAGCATATCTCGCCTTACCTTTATCAGCATAAGATACTAAGTATGTTGAACGGAAGGAAGTTACATCAAATGTGTCAATGTACAAGTTTATTAATTCAAAGGTTCCTATCTATGTGTTTGATAAACTACAGTGGTCTCGTGACTCTCGTGCATGCAATACACACTAAAGAGACCATTTACTTGTAGTTCCAGCTATTCCGCAACAAAACTTTGGAATGAAATACCACTATTTATTCTAAGGTCGACATCACATCACAGTGTAGAGATTTTATGTAACTTTAACTTCATATAATTTATACTCTGGAATGTAAAACTTTACGGCTCTGGAATGTAAAGCTGAGCAGCGACCTTTTTGTCACTTTCTGAAACTATATAAGATGTTAAAATAAAATATGTAAACTTACAACTTATTGACAAATAAATGTTTTTGTAATAGTGATTATTATTATTTTTATTTATCGAAGAAAGCAATCACTTTGTGGCTTTTAAAGTTAAATAAAGTTGCTTAAAAAAAATTCTTTCATTTAAATTATTTTTTTTATTATTATTATTATAAGGTTGCTATCACATTTGGTGACCATCAATTTGATGATCAGCGCCATTTTGATTTTTTGGCATTTGGACGGTCCCCGTTAAACGCCGATCCTCGCCCTTTTTTTTGCTTTTCATCAAATTTTGATCAGCTCCCAAGCATAACAGCACAATTGTTTAACCCCTCACCTGCTTTAGGTGTTCCAACCGGGGTTGAAGCCTTACACGAAGGCGTCCACCATAAAGCAAATCCAGTTGGAGCAGGACAGCGGCAAGTCTCTGCACGACACGGAACTGGGGCGCTCCTTGGTGGACCTCAACAGGGCCGGTACACCGCTGATTGAAATCGTGTTCGAACCAGACTTAGCGGTAATTACGTAACTGTTATTTTTTAAATAAAACCAACACTTTGTTTTGTACCAATAATTTATTTAAAAATTCATCACCAACCGATTTCGCTTTTCTCAAGCTTCGTCAGGGTAAAATTTAAAACTACAAAATTATATAGAGTGAGCATATAATATGTAGGTGAGGCATAATAGAAGAATAAGAGGGAGACGCAATATAGAAATGAAACAATTGGACAGTAAGACAGATATGCTTTCTTATGAATGGGGCAACACATAAAAAAGAAAGAGACACAATGTCAAAGGAGGGAGGGATTAAGAGGAAGTGGGTAATTTTCAGTTAACGGGAAATATATATAATATGGGACAAGTTATGTTGATTATTAAGAATATTAAGGCTTTCTATATTTCTAAAGCGTCTAAATTATTTAATCTAATGCCAAAACCATTTTTATGTAGAACTAGCTGATGTGTACCCGGCCTTGCTCGGGATTTTTCACTTGTCATTGGGGTGCCATAATTGATTTGACAGCGAAAGTAACTATCTCCAAATAAAGAAACATCCATTTGAATATTTTATTTCATTCCAAACGTTTATTTTTTCAAAATATATCTAAATCATAAAGTTTTAAGTAGGTACCTACTCGTGTTTTCCATTTTGAAAATATTCTACCCAAAAAAACCTTCTTCTTTTGAATATGCAATCTGTGGCTAACCCAAGTGTTATATCTGTGGGATAACATAAATAAAACATGGTGGGTTCAATGCTTTTCATACTAATTTTAAAATGTTATAGCAACAGTTTTACATATTGGATTTCATTCAAACTATTTTCTGATCCTTCCCGGCACTAATAAAAACAATCTGCTATTTTCAGCGAAACCTGTAGAGTAATTTTCGAGAACATAGAGGACAAACAAACTTACATTGATTTTTTATATATATATAGATAATAGCGCCGGTGCTATGATTATAGTTATGATCTTTTTCAATTAGATGGTTGGCCAATTCCGAAAACCGTGACTATTTAAACATCTAAGATGTTCTTTGATTCTAATATTGACATTACGAGCTGTCTTGCAGATATAAAATTTCAAACAGTTATTAAAATTTAATCTTTACATCCCCGAGTGGCTTAGTTGATCGTTCTTATCTTTTGAATTAATTAGACATTTACCTATATTGTTATTTGTATAAATAACCGAACTTGCTTCAGATCTGAAGTAAGAGCAGTACAGTTAAGTTTTTTCTGTTTCGACATACACGCAATCAAGTTTTCCTACAAATGCAAGAGTTAACTTAATCATTTACTTAATTGTATGTGTGGATGGCACTTATCACTTTTCTCAGGACAGTGATTTAGTTACTACTTATCATTGTCCTTGCTACTGGCTGCGTGTGACATCAGCATTAGTTCTTCAGTAACATCATTAACATTGTTCACCCATACTACTGAAAATCGCATCGACACACAGCAGCGCCCTGCCTCTGTTTCTACCTACACACCAAATGCATAACCTTCATTGGCTCCACCGCTTTGATAGTCCTTGCAGTTTGGTCGTTCCTCGGTGACAGTCAGCACGTTTCCACGCCATATCTCCCTGTTTCTATTACCGATGGTTCTACCACATATTGTACCTCAGAGATCATACTCTATTTCATTCTGTGCCAGTTCCGTGCCTCACTGCCATACAAAGGTTGGCACCAAAACACCTCTGAATTATACCTTATAATGACTCTAGGATGGAGAGGAGGCGGCCTCGCTGGTGCGGGAGCTAGTGCTGATCCTCATGCGGCTGGGTTGCTGCAGCGGGCGCATGCAGGAGGGGGCCCTGCGGGTGGACGCCAACGTGTCCGTTAATCTGGCCGGAGAGAGCTTCGGGACCCGCACTGAGGTACGGGGTATTTTTCTTATGACATTAAAATGGTTAATTTTGTGGTTTTCTTCTATCAGAGGTTGGGATCATAAGCGCAATCTTCACCCCGCAATCCAGAACAACTCTGCGGAACTGAAGGGATAAACCGATAAAAGTGTGTTGTGGGCAGTGGCGTGCATTGCTATATAATAAATGAAATGGTCAATTTTTCTATAGGAGCCGTTTAGTGACTAAAATCACCTCAAGGGCACTTTACATAATGTTAAAGTTTGTAACCTCTTTTAAATAGATGTTTTTAGACTTTTCTTAAAGGTTTCGAAATTGCTTTCCGACCTCAAACCAAATGGAAGGTCATTCCAAGAATTTGGGCACAGTACATTGAAACCGCTGTCCCCAAATTTAACAGCATTCATACGAGAGGGTTCAACCATCCTGTTCGACAGACAGATAATTCATAAATAATCAAATAAATTTAAATAAAAGTCCAATCCTTGAATTATTCCCAATAAACAAAGTACACACCCTTCCAGGTCAGCAGGTACCAGCTGATCTTCCACCCTTGGCCCTTCACTCGCCTGTTTGTATCAATCTATAACACATGTGCATCTTAGTTCATAGTTTAGTTGTATACTGCACTGAAGAAGCTACGGTAGTAGCGAAACCCGGTCGGCTAAAGTATAAATAAAAGTGATGTAAAACAAAGTTTTTTTTTTTTTTTAAATTATAATGTCACATCACCTAGTTACCGCTTCATATGAAAATATTTATATATCCATTCATGACAGAAACGAACCTACTCAAAATGATAAACTCTCAGAGCATTTGTAGAAAGTAATGCCACTCGCTCGTATGAGTAGTCGAGTGCCGACTTCCACATTAAACCATCTGAACACCAACTATTTTAACTAATTTATGCTTCTGAATATTGCTTGAAATTGAAATATCATTATGTAGTGCCGTTCCTCATCCAGAACATATATTTTTATGTGAGATTGTCCAGACCCACTCGGGTAGGATTGCACAATTTCGCCACAAGGCACACACCCGAAATGGACATGCAAATAAAGGAGTTGCTGAAGATGGGAGTACTAGAACCAGCACCCATGAATCGGTGTTTTCTCTCCCAGATGTTTCTGGTGCAGAAAAGCGACGGGACCCATCGTCCCATCATCAATCTGAAAGTGCTGAACAATTTTATGTGAAAGAAAAAGTTTTCTCTGATCTCCCACTTCAAAGTGCCCGACTTCTTGCAACCCGGAGACTATATGACCAAAGTAGATCTGGCGCATGCATACTTTCATACACCAGTTGCGAAGACCCATCGCCGTTTTCTGCGTCTCGTATACAGAGATCAATGTCTGCAGATGACGTGTTTGCCCCAGGGCTTAAGCAGTTCCCCTCAAATTTTTGCAGCGATAACCAATTGGATCGCAGAAGTCCTTCGAAAAAAGGGCATTCGAGTTATTGTTTACTTGGACGATTTTCTCCTGGCTCATCAGAACCGAGAAACTCTCCGACTGCAGACACTAGTACCGTTGGATTTCTTACAGTCGCTCGGTTGGACCATCAACATAAAGAAATGTGTTCACCTACCGGCACAGGCCATAGAATATCTGGGAGTGCTATGGAACACTGGCCTCAATCAGAAGTTGTTAACCAGGAACAAGTGCCGGGCAATATGGAAGTCGTTGCAAAACATTCTGACAAGGAAGAAATGGTCCCTGAGGGAGGTGCAGAGCATCCTAGGACAGCTGAACTTTGCAGCGTTTGTGGTTCCCAGGGGTCGCTTGCACCGCAGGCAGATGCAGCTGCAGTCACTTTCCATGGCAAAGCTCCCACTCCGGAAGAAGGTACCTGTAAACCTTGCAGTACTGGACGATTTAGACTGGTGGAGGGACAATGTGAGTATGCATTCCCTTATTCATTTCCCCAAAGCATGCCACTTCATTGCGACAGACGCAGCAGACAGCGGGTGGGGGGCACAGGTGGACGATACTCCACTCTCAGGTTGTTGGACACAACAACAAACCAAATAGCACAGCAACCTGAAAGAAATGTTTGCTATTCTCCATGCATTGAAGTACCAGAAAGCCAGTTTGAGCAATTCCACTTGTCTCATTCAATCGGACAACAGAACGGTACTAGCATATCTACGCAACGAAGGGGGTACCAAATAAGTGAACCTCCTTCAGTTGACGTATCAGATAGATCAAGTAGCGAGTGCACACAATATAAGTATTCCGCTCATGGGACAGACCCATGGTGGACCTATTTGCATTCAAGAGAGCTCATGTTGTAAACAGTTATGTATGCATAGACCCCACCGACACAGCAGCCCTATATCACAATGCTTTCATCAGGATTTGGTGCTTCCCACTGGCATGGGTATTTCCACCACCCTGCTTGATACCCAGAGTCCTGGAACATCTGAACAAGTGTGTCGGTATTTACCTATTCGTAGTACCGAGGTGGCCCAAGGTGTTCTGGTTGCCAGACCTCCAGTCGAGAACACTAGCTCCACCTTTGCAAATAACCAACCTACTCGACAACCTGGTGGATATGTCCACAGGTCTTCATCCTCCTCAGATTCAAAAACTGGAAATGGAAGTATGGAAGATTGGGGCTGGAGAGGAGCGCTCAATGAATGGTCAGATCATGAAAGAGGGCTCCTCAATGCTGGATGGCGATCTTCCACAGTCACTGCATATAAATTAGCATGGAAGAGGTGAGGCCAATGGTGTGTCAAAAATAGGGTTGATATAACTGATCCGTCGGGTTCCCAGTTAGCAAGATTTTTAGCCAATTTAAAACTTAAAGAAGGCTTGGCTCCTAGTACCATCGCTCTTCATAAGTCAGCCATTTCAACATTAACTAACCCAGAGTGTGAATCATTAAGCAACCATACCTTGGTTAAACAAGTAATGAAGGGTATAGTTAATACTTCTAGAAAGCAGAAGGTATTACCTATCTGGGACCCGAGACAAGTTAGTATCTGGTTAAAAGAAAACCTTCCAGAAACAGTTACTCTATTTGAGGCGTCTCGAAGATGCGCTGTCATTCTTTTACTCGCATCTGGACGAAGAGTGCATGATCTTACTCTGTTACGAAACACACCAGACAGTTTGGTGGACAATGGGGACCATATTCTGTGAATTTAATGTTTAAAATACCCAATTATGTATGATTAGGTCAAAAAGGGATCGAAATGACAATCTAGTCTCCTTTAATGGAAGCAATCTTCCCAACAAGCCCTCCATTGATATGCTTGGTGTAACCTTAAGTGACCCAGCTCAGGTATGGGGGCTCCATCGAAAGCCAGAGTAAAGTTAGCCTCTCAGAAGCTGGGCGTATTGTACAGAGCCCGCAGATACTTTTAATAGTACACAACTGCTGACCCTGTACAAATCGCAAGTTCGCCCCATTGTAGAATTTGGCAGCCACCTCTGGTCGGGAGTCCCAAAATATCTGAAAAAAACCTTGACTCTGTGCAGAAACGGGCGGTCCGTTTGATAGATTCGCCTATCTTAACAAACGGGTTGCAATCTTTGGAGCACAGACGTCGGGTGGGAATGCTGTCCTTGTTCTACCGGTATTTTAATGGAAGATGCTCTGAGGAACTAGCGTCATTGATCCCTTCGGCACCGGTGCATAGTCGGGAAACACGCCAAACGCGCGCCAACATTTGCACACGGTTGACATTTGTCACATGAGAACGGGTCGCTTCTACGACTCGTTCTTGTGTTCAACAGCTCGGCTGTGGAATGATCTGCCGGCCTCTGTGTTTCCTCCATCCTATAACATGGGTCTCTTCAAGACCCAAGTTCACTCCTTCCTATCCTCTAAAAGATCCTCCACACAGCATCCCCAAAGATGATATAGGCCTTGAGGGAAATTATTTCCTCCTTGGTCTCCTGTGTGGAGTTACTGTAAAAAAAAAAAAAAAAATATTATACTTTGGCCAGCTTTTGGATCTAAAACTGATTTCGCAACTCGTCAGCAGACGGGATGGAGGCTTAATGCTTCCTCAGACCAAGCTACGGATCCAGTATATTGGCTCTGTAAAGTATGCACTTTATCTAGAGTAAGAAGACAAGAATCAAATTTCATACCAGATTTATTTATATCAACGACGGGCTTACCAAAACCTGACTCAAGAACAATAATTGGAGGATGGGTGAAAACAGTACTAAAAAGTGCTGGCATTGAAAAATCAGCAGGGAGTACAAGGTCTGCCGTAGCATCACTCAGCTGGTTAGAAAATTGCCCCATTAAAAGGATTCTGGAAAGAAGTTATTGGAAGAGCGAGAACACTTTTGCAAAATATTACAGAAGGGAGGTAATGGAAAGAGGTAACTCCTCGACATTTCTCATAATTGACATCAGTTCTGTCACCAAGGCGATAACAAACACTTCTTACATAAAAATATATGTTCTGGATGAGGAACGGCACTACATAATATGGGAGTTTTACCTACCATTAAAACTCTTATTATGTTGCCTTCCTCATCCAGAACATATATTTAATCCCCTGCTTGGTGAGATTATAATTGACAAATGAAATGACGCGAGACGCCAACTGCCAGTGACAGAACAAACAACCAATCACAGAGGGGATAGATGATGTCATCCTAGAATAGCCAAAAAGGGAATAAAGGAAGAAGAATTAGACCACTAGGACAAGAACCGACATGTCGTCTCTCACATAAAAATATATGTTCTGGATGAGGAAGGTAACATAATAAGAGTTTTAATGGTAGGTAAAACTCCCATATTACTGTTCTGACTCAACCTCGTATCTACAAAAACATGTTTTCTCAGGAGGTGAAAAAAACTATCTGTTTCTCTTATTTTAACTTTTATTGCGCTGAAATTAGCCATCGAATTTGCAAAATTTGAGTGCGTTCAACGCCGGCGTATCCGATCGGCAATGACAAAAATTATTTCTCTGATTATAAGTAACTATTCTGGGGTAACTACTTATGATAGATGTATACAATTTTTATAAATGTATAAATGATAAGGCGATACAATTTACAAAAACATCATTTTGCAAAAAAATAAGTAAGTTTTTACAATAATAAACTCGCACAAATTTACCCTCGGCACACTACCGAAGCATAAGATCGCTGGAGCTCGACATTCCAAAGGTTAATACTTAATATGTAAATGTATTAATTAAATATAAAAAAAAATAAGGGAAATACTCAGGTTTTTTTCATCTTCTGAGACATATTTTTCTAGACACATACTAGGTTGAGTCAGAACAGCAACGATATCAAAGCCACTAAAGCCTCGGTCACACGGAACGATTTCGTCGCTGTTGATGTTGCGGTGGCGAGTGATCACCACTTGTTATTTCCGCTAGTAGACAGCCACATGGAGGTACTGAAACTGCGAAGGTAGTAGTGAATGAAATGTCCTACATGTCAAAAAATACATGAAACAACCAAAAGCATTCAACAACTATCGATTTGAGATGTCAGATGAGGCGATAATAATGTTTTGTAGTGGCAAAGAGGAAACGTGTCCAGCAACTAAGTCATGTGACCGCCAAAATCGCGAATTTATCATGATCAGAATCGAACATGTTCTAATGGAATCGCGCAAATGTTTAAAAGCACTACTAATTGAGTTACCCACAGAGACCTTGTCACACAAAGCAATTTCTACTTTGCATTAAATAGCAGTGTCGAAATCGCTCCGTTTGATCGAGGCTTAAGACTGGAAATACACAGACCGCTACAAGCAGCCGATATTCGAAATACACGTACAGCAGTGCTGTTTTTTCTTTGAGAACTATGCAGTCACTACTGGAAGCAGTCAATATTGACTGCTTGTAGCCGAATTCTGTGTATTTCCAGCCTTACATGATATTATTATAGTACTTATCTTGTTGTTATTTGAATAGATAAAGAATATAGGTTCCGTTCGCGGTGTGGCAGGCGCCATAAAGTACGAGGCGGCGCGGCAGGTGGCGGTTCTGGAGGCCGGGGGCACCATCGTCAACCAGACCATGACCTGGGACGCCCTCCTCAAGGCCACACTTGCCATGAGAGACAAGGAAGTTCAGCAAGATTATAGGTATTTTTTCATTGATCTTTTATGCAGTGGCAACACCGAGGAGGACAGATAAAAATGTAATGGCTGCCTTGGTTGAGCTATCCTATGGTAGCTAAATCCTCCATCATTGCACAAGCAACATTTTCAAAACAAACGCTGTCCAAAATGGATAATAGTCCAAATAGACATAGTCCAAATGGGCAAAATCCAAATGTACAAAGTCCAAATGTACAAAGTCCAAATGGGCAAAATGAAATTATCCAATTCTACAAATTCTTTTCAAATAAATAACATATTTTCAAAATCTGCAACACAAACGCTGTCCAAAAATGGATAATAGTCCAAATAGACACAGTCCAAATGGACAAAGTCCAAATGTACAAAGTCCAAATGGGCAAAATGAAATTATCCAATTCTACAAATTAATAACATATTTTCAAAATCTGCAAAACAAACGCTGTCCAAAAATGTATAATGAGGAACTTGAGTGAAAAATATTATGGCTTTAAAAAATTATATTAGATAAAAAAATGCTGATTCTAAATACACATGTTTTATTATATATAATTATACGTAGAATTAATAAACCGTTCTTAAACGATTATAATCATACGAGATTTAAACACCCTGTGATTGGTCGGCGGGCTGTAATAGAACTTAAACCGTTCCCCCAAAATCGGTCGACCACTTCCATTAATAATGCAGGCAATTATGTGATTTCACGCTGCGTAGACTTGCACATGTATCACCACTGCGGTATACAAAGTATTTGTCAATGTTATTAATTTTTTTTTAATTCTCATTAATTATTTATTACGGAATTTGTTGATTTCATACCGACTCATGTGAGAATTGCCTTACTGTTAACCGGCAAAATGAGGTATGTGTGACGTCACTCGTACGCTGCCAAACTTCGAGCGTATCGGACTTTTAAAAATTCATGCTTTAAAAAGAAATTTTACTATGAAAATGACATTTAAAAAATACTGATTAGGAGGTGAATATTCATTTCCTTTTTTATTACTAATATTCTTTTCGTATTGTTCGAATTACGCGTCATTGACAAAAATTAATATTTTTCATTCATAGTGAAACATTTTTCACCTTGATTTATTTACCTACCATTTTTCAGAATAAGTTATCATCAAAGTGTATAATATTTTTCCATATTTTTTTTACATTAATTAATTATATTTCACCCATTTAATAATAAGTGTTCAATAAGTTATTTATTTTTACGGATGGGCGTACGTAACTAGTATTGTTTAATTAGTTAATAATAATAATGTGTTTATTTCAGTTCGCTGAGTGCAATACTTTGTCTGCCATATAAAAGAATACATCTGAATAAATTACATGATTTGGAAATAGAATATTAAAGAAAAAAATGAAAAGAAAAAAATTCAATAAAAAAAAATATAAAATATGAAAGCCTGAAATTACATAATTTTTCTCCATCTCGGAGGGGGCGGTGTTTATTTTTTTCTCGTATAATACTGAATTGTCTTTATTTTGCATTTATTTGGGAATGGATTAAAAAAAAATGTATTTTTAAATTCTTACTGGGGTTCCGTCAACATCCAAGTGGCCTTTTAAAGTTAAGTGGCCGAAAATTTTCGGAAACCACAGACCTCCTTTATAAAAAAAGTAGAGCAAAAGATTTTTTTTTTGCTGAATTACCGAACAGGGGCCCCCCGACTCTGTAAGTGTCTAGAAGCCCTAGGTCTGTATGTCTGGGCTTGCTTGCGTGGTCCCATTTGAGTTTGAATGCCTATAAAAAAAATAATTCTCTTAATATTCCTCTTTTGGTCATTGCAGATACATGCCGGAGCCAAATCTACCCCCCTTGGTGTTAAATATGACCGAAGTGATGGACCCAGACCTGGTTTGTGTACCGCTTCTCCGGAAATCAATTCCAGAGCTTCCAGCAGAAACGAGGCAAAGAATGACGGAACTGTACCGCCTCACCCCGGAACAAGCGATTCAGATTGTCAACGAACCCAAACTGTTAAATTACTTCGAAGACATTGTGAAAAATAATCAAAGAACACCGAAAACTATAGTCAACATCCTCATCAACGAATTGTTGACATCTCTGAACAAAAACAATGCTGATCTCGATGAGTGTGAAATCACCTCTGAAACTCTTGGCCAGTTTATAGATCTCATCGAAAGCAACTACATCAATAATCAAACCCGTAAAAAAGTCATAGATTTGCTTGTAACGGGTGACAAAAATACTCCATTGCAGATTGTCCACTCAAGAGATTGGAGTCAAATTAATGATGAAAGCAAAATAGAAAAGATTTGTCTGAATGTCATTGAAAATCATCCCGACAAAGTAAAAGCGTACAAAGCAGGAAAAACTAAAGTATTGAAAGCATTTTTAGGACTTGTTGCTGCAGAAACAAAAGGAAGAGCAAATATGAAAACTGTGGAACAAATTATGGAAATATTGTTGAAGAAATGATTTTTTGAAAAGAAGAAATTTTTTTCATATGCACAAAATGTACTCAGTATGTAAAATATTGAAACGATTTATTTGTTTTATTTTTAATACCTTCTTTTTGGTGTAGAAAAACACATGTTTAAACATTAAATTCCAAAATTTTTTTTTTTTTATATGAATACCACACAAGAGTCCCAAACTACTCCCAACCGTCTGGAGCCAGTGAGACTATGGCATTCCCAATTGGGGAATGTTATGAGGCTGAAGGTATTGGGGAGGGGAAGGAGAAAGGGAAGGATGGAGGTGGGGAAATACCTGGCTATTCAGATCTGGTCACCAAACACGGCTAAAAGCCATTTCAAGCAACGTTTCAATTCTGAATGGTGGTCTTTCACCAGGGCGATACTGAGAGTATCTTCCACTCTGGAACGTGCGCAAATATACTATATATTATTTTTAAATGAATTAATTGTGAAACAACACAAATTAATTAAATAAAAATTTACTTGGGCACGCCGGGATTTGAACCCGCGACCTTCGGATTCGTAGTCGAGAGCCTTACCCCTCGACCATGGAGGCCGTCAAATGAATTGAATTGAATCTTGGTTTCTGTTTAATGAAAAAAGTGAAAAGTATTTACAATAAATTCTAAAAATCAATACATATTATAATATAATACACAATAATAATAACATATAATTTGTTCGCATTATTTTTTTAAAATTTTGTCTATTTAAATTAGAATTAACTTATTAAAGCTTTTACACTTCAAAGGAGATAGCCGTATAATTCTCACAAGGTTATGCAAACTTTTTAACCAGTGTTTAGAGGAGTGTTACACCCCATTAGATTGGAGAAGGGCTGTGATCATGCCTCTATACAAAGGTAAAGGGTCACGCATGGAATGTGGAAATCACAGGGCTATTAGCCTACTAAGTTCAGTTGGAAAGCTGTATGGTAGGATATTGATTGAAAGGGTACAAATGAAAACAAAGGATAAAATATGGGATGTGCAAGGTCGCATTTATGAGTGGAAGGGGGTGCATGGATCAGATTTTCTCGTTGCGTATGCTCACAGAGAAGTTTCTAGCAAAAAAACAGAAACTTTTCTGTGCTTTTGTAGATCTACAAAAAGCATACGACAGAGTTGACAGAAAAAAGTTATGGAAGGTGTTGTCTAAGTATGGTGTGAATACAAATCTTATACAGGCAATCGCATCGCTGTACGAGGGAAGCGTTGCATGTGTTAGGGCAAACGGTGATTTTACGGGGTGGTTTGACATCACAAAGGTGTTAAGCAAGGCTGCGTAATGTCACCGTGGTTATTCAATCTATACATGGATAATTGTATGCAAGAATTGAAAGAGGTGGGCATGGGCGCAAAAATGAGTAGTCTGCAAGTATGTTGCCTGTTGTATGCTGATGATGCGGTGCTGATTGCTAATAGTATAGAAGATCTACAGTCCCTTGTATCTAGGATGAACGAAGTATGTATGAAGAATGAGCGAATGATGAATGTAAGTAAGTCTAAAGTCATGGTATTTGAAAGAGAGAGTACAAAAACAGTGTGCAATATAGTTATGAATGATGAATACTTGGAGCAGGTAGACGAGTTTGTGTATTTGGGAAGTATGTCTACGAGAGATGGAAAGACTGATAGGGATATTGAAAGAAGGGTGAATGCAGGAAACTCCATTAACGGAGGACTGAACGCGGTTGGCGCAAACAAAAAGTTGTCAAAGGAAGCGAAGCTAGCAGTCCACAATGGAGTGCTGATACCAACCTTGATGTATGGCAGTGAGGCATGGAACTGGCAGAGGAAGGATGAAAGTAGACTGAATGCTGTAGAAATGAGATCTCTGAGACGAATGTGTGTTAAAACCATGTATGATCGTGTGAAAAATGTTGAGATTTGTAAAGAATGCAAGGCTGATGTAAGCGTACTCAGCAAGATTAAGACAGGGACACTTCGATGGTTTGGGCATGTAGAGCGAATGAATGAAGAAAGGAGTGTAAGGAGAATATATGACGCGAATGTGAATGGAAGAAGAAGCCGGGGACGTCCAAGGAAGACGTGGCACGATCAAGTGAATCAAATGCTTGAGTCGGGCCATGTCAAAAGTCGGAATAACAGAAGAGAATGTATGAGACGTTGTATGAAAGTGAATGAAGCAAGAAGTGTATGCCAAGATCGAGTTGTTTGGCTGTCCGTCCTCTTTGCCTACCCCTGCGGGGAAACGGCGTGATGGTTAGTTAGTTAGTTAGTTAGTAATATTAATTATTGAAACGATATCAATAATTTTCAATGAATTTAAAATCGAAGACATAGGAAATAAAAATCTTAGGTTGCGAACAACACTCAAACTCCACCTCTACTCTATCCGGACCTAACGCATAAGCCAATTGTGCTATCGAAACCTTTTTAAATTAAAAAAAGTTGGATTTTTGGGAAAGTTATTTTTTTTTTTTATTAAATACAAATTTTGTAATATCATGTAGAATCACCTCCCGAAGTCAAAATATTAAAAATCAGTTAATATATTTTTTCCGTCGGCCACACTACTGGGCCACCCGTTCGTCCGGTAGACACTTTAATTTGAATTCTTTTTTTTTTTTCAGCAGGTAACATATTTAAACAGCTAGGAATCATGTGATCTAAAGTTTTTTGTCCATATTTGTTTTTATGCTTAGGTAATGCATATTAATTAAAAAGACAACAAAAAGATAATGAGACATTGTGTACATACTTCAAGTGTTCGGGTGTGTTACATAATATTATGTTGTGATTTATGGATGTCATGATTCAAATAAAATTATTTGGGTTTGCCCATTGACGAATAAAATGTCCCAGAGATGGGGATTACCATAAAATCCTCACCGTTGGGTCTTCTGTGGTCTCTGACGATAATATACGAAACTACATATCAAGAACTATGTTCCCGAAATCGGGTTTTCCCCCACGCAGCAGACATCGTTTTTTTCAACATTTTTTTAATCCTTATTTCCTCGGTGACATTTTAGAATAAAGTATTCAAATATTGTATTCAGGCATACTACTTCAGATGCTTTATAATTTTTGCAACTAAAATGAAGGTTTTAATCAACAAACTCTTAAAAATTCTTTCTTTATCAAGAAACCATCCAACTAGAAAGTAATCGTCGCACCGTTTCTCTGCAAGATTATGTAGAGAGAATAGACCGCCAAACAACTCGGTCTTGGCCTACATTCCTTGCTTAATTCAGATTCGTATATCGTCTTATACAGATTATTCTGACTCTGATTAAGTATTTGGTTAATTTGATCATGCCATGTCTTCCTCGGGCGTCACCGGCTTTTTCTACCATTCTCATTCATAGAAACTCTATTTTAGTCTTGACTCTTGACATGACCCGACTCAAGTATTTGGTTCACTTGATCGTGCCATGTCATCCTTGGGTGTCACCGACTTCTTCTACCATTCGCTTTCGCGTTATAAACACTCCAATTAAATGTAAGTGTAATGTCAGAAATTAAAAACGTGCTTTTTTCGGAATCAAAAGTAGTGCCCTAGAGGTGATTTTATATAAAAAACGGCGCTACATAAATCATCCATTTATTATTTTTATTATAGATTAATGACCGAAAACGGGATTGTTTATTTTCTCAAATTTTACAAAAGATTCCCATAATTACTTTTAAACTGTCAATTCCAAGTGAATCAATCAAAATACAGTATAACCCCTATTTTACGTTTTATAAGGGACTGAAAAAAAACGTTATTGGAGGGAAAACATAAAAGGGGGGCATTGAAAAAATAACATTTAAATTGTATGTTTCTGAAAAAATAACGTTTTATTGAAAAACAATATTCAATTTAAATTTTTATTGAAATTTTGTTTTATTTTTTATTAAAAAAAATCATGTACTCCTATGTAAGTTTGTTGCATTTTTTTTGTTGTGTAATTCTCTTTCAAGACTATATAAACATTTAAAAGTGTCGTCTTGAATATCACCAATGCTTGTAAAGTAGGTTTTTATACCCTCGATGAACCCTCATTGCTTCTTCTTTTGTTGGAATATCAACCTCTTCTTCATCAGACAGTTCTTCAGCAGAAAAGTCTGCTGGTGTTAAATGACTGTCAACAATGTCATCAACTTCCACCAAGTCTGATGTCATAACATTGGAGTCAAGGTTTACATAATCCTCCAGGGGTTGGTCTGAAATCCTTTCCCAGCCTCACTGGATATTTTCTTGGGTACCGGATACGTTTTCATCCTGCTCCTTGTATATTCCAGTTTTCCGGAAACAATTCTTTCACCCCATGCCTTAACGGTATAATGCATTGCATCTTAAATGGACATCTTAAATTTGTTGGGGTCCTCACCTCGTTCTAACTGACACAATAACTTCTGTACCAAGATTCTTCTATAGTAGTGCTTGCATGCCCGAATTATCCCTAAATCCAGGGGTTGCAGTTCACTTGTACAGTTAGGCGGAAAAAATGCCAACTGAATATTCCTCAAAGTCAAGTTTGTGGGATGAGCTGGGCACCTATCAAGGAATAGCAATATTTTTCGATGTTTTACTCCCATCAAATCGTCTAATGCAGTAACCTGCTTTTCAAATAAGATTTATTTCATCCAGGCTTTTTTATTGGCTGCATATTTTGTCAGCAATGTCCTGACATTTTTGAAGCAGCGTGGTTTTTTTCTCACTGCCATCTGAATTTGTAATCAAGACAACAGTAAAACGAACCTTGCGTAATTTTCCTCCATGACAGGCTTCACCCTTGAAGCTGAAAGTTTTACAAGGTAGAACGTTGAATAACAGCCCAGTCTCATCGGCATTGAAAATATCTCTGGGAGCGTAGTCTGCAATTAATGTAGGCACATCTGTCTGCTTCCAATTTTCAGCAATGTCCAAATCAACACTTTGCGATTCTCCGCAAATTGATTCACGAGATTTGATGGTTGTGGCCAAAGTAGTAATGAGTATTCCCTAATTTCGGGCCAGCAAAACGAGTGAGCCAACGTGTTTATTCTCTTTTTCGAGAATGTTCCTTTTCTCTTGCACTAACAAAGCTTTCCTTAGGTTAGACGTTATGTGTTTAAAAGAATGAGGACGTAAAAATGAATTATAATCGAACCGAAA
Organism: Halesus radiatus; assembly: GCA_022606495.2. Lineage (NCBI taxonomy): Eukaryota > Metazoa > Arthropoda > Insecta > Trichoptera > Limnephilidae > Halesus > Halesus radiatus. Next base: position 107,562 of record JAHDVE020009413.1, read on the forward strand.
GCAATATGAAATATATCGCTCGCCGACCAATCACCGTGCGCCGTTCTAAAGACACGGAGTTTTCCCTCCAATCATCTTATGCCATTCGAATATCACGACTCAATCATTGTCAAGTGCGCGTAACTCGCATATTTTAAATATTTCGGACCCAAATCGCGGGAAAGAAAAACTTACATGTGGGTATTAAATGTACTGAAATACCTCGGGACTGAAAAAAATACACGCAATTGCCGGGAAAACGTGAATTCCGGGCATGTAAATACAGGGTTATACTGTAATATTGATATAATATAATATACCTACGCCTGATTTCAGAGTATGGCGGCGGGCAGAACCGCATTTCAACTTGGAACTTGCCATACAGTGATGAATAGGTACCTTGTATTTGTCAATATCGTATAACGATGAATACTTGAAATGATACTTCTATCGAATATATCGAGATCGGTTAATAAAGCCGCGTCTCCTGCGAACTTTTTTCCGAAACATAACACAAAAAACCATACACAAAAACATTTCTTTTCATACACGTTCCATCTCCTGCTAAAATGTTTTCTTTTGGTTAAAAACAAAACATTTTGCGTAGACAACAAGATGAGTTCAAGAATAATCTTATGAATGTACTACGTATTTTTATAGGTTGGAATAAAATACCACTGTAGTGTTTGAATAAAAAAATATATGAATGTCAATGAATGTAAGAATAACAAGAAATATTTTGTGTAGACCACTGTAATATAGTCAATGAATGTGTTTATCACGATGATTAAATATGCATAAGCACGACGTTCTTAATATGCGCAAAATTAATGAAAAACTATTTCAGTTACCGAAGAAGCGAAATCACGCATTTTAATGCATTTAAAGTTTCAAGTTTTTGTGTGGCTTTTAGGTTTTTTTTTTATTTACGTAAAAAAAAAACAATCTAAAATCCTGAAAACCTATTTTATGTCTAATTAAATCATCATTATATATGAAGTAGGTTTTAGATTCTTAGATATTAATAATAAAAAAAAACTAAAAAGTAAAAGAGGTGCTTATATGCATAAATATGCAGAATATAAATATATAGAATTTTACCCATTACTCTTACGTCTTATCAAAGTATTTACTTTGATAAGACGGTGGTTAGTGTAATGGGTAAAATTCTAGGAATAACGCAAAAAGGTTAGGAACTGAAAAGCAATCTTAGGTAGTTACAACAATTTATTTTGGCTAGTCGTGGGGTTAGTCTTAAACTAGAGTTAATCTTAATTAAACACAATAATTCAATAAAACTAGATAGGCCAGTACTTAAATCTACTTGTAAAGTATTTGTACTTAAATTAACTAATTACTTCGTTAAATCTACATAAAAGGTTGTATTCTTAAAATTAAAGGTTCACTGGCTTATTGTATGAAAAAGTTTTTTCTTAAAGTTAGAGATTCACTTGGCTGACAGGGTGGAAGAATTATCATGAGAGTCAGAGGCACTTCCCTTTATAGATGGCTGTCCAGGGTCCAGTGGCTGCTTTGTATGCAGAGTTCTCGCGTTCGCACTAGGTATCCAAGTACCTCCGGATCGGAAGTAGGTACAAACGCGGCGATAATCAGAGGCCTGGGCGGTCTCCGGGGTTTGATCTCCGAAGGGCGAAGATCAGTAACTTCCTGGGTAGAAGCGGGGGTTCACTCGCGGTTCAGAGCCTGGGCGACTCTGCCGTAGATCTCCGAAGGGCGGAGATCGCCTTCTGCGACGGAAACGTAACACTCACTCGCGGAACAGAGCCTGGGCGACTCTGCCGTAGATCTCCGAAGGGCGGAGATCCGGACTTCCTTCTCGGATGGAAGCGTAAGATTCACTCGTCGTCAGAGGACCTGGGCGGCCTATCCGGGGAGCGAGAATAGGAACCTTCCTGATCGGAAGTTTCAAGCCAACTCTCCTTCCTGCGCGGAAGACTGAACCCGACTGTCCCTCGTTAGAGAGCCCTTGTCGCCTACCTGTAGGTATCCCTTTATGACCCGCATTGTTCAGCGGGCCGTTCCGCCGGGCGGCTCATTTCCTTTGAGGTGTTTATTGCTGTCCCGTAAAATCTCAAAGGAATTGCTGACTTTCTAACATAGTAATTAAGGATGGTTTATTTTACGATAATTATTTGCTTTTCAGTTCCTAACCTTTTTGCGTTATTCCTAGAATTATACCCACTACACTAACCACCGTCTTATCAACCTGTTACGAATATACTCGTATTAAGGTGTCGCTAGACGACACCTATTTTCATTCGGATTGCTCGTGATTTGTCTTTTTCTATGGAAAATTCCATACAAAATTCCATAGAAAAAGACAATTCACGTCCAATCTGTATGAAAATAGGTATCGTCTAATTACCGCTTTAGGTTCAGGCCTATTTATCAGTCAGCGTTACCATGTCTAGAGAGAAATCTCTAGATCTAGGTGGAATTGAGAGCTCCAAGTACAGAATGGGAATTTTTGATAAATCTAGAGACAAATCAGAATCGGCGAAGATTTTTTTCATCCTTTTTTTACTAAATTCCCAGCAATTATTATCAAAAATCCCCAGAAATACAAAAAACTCAGAGATTTCATTAGTTTTGTCCTACCTTGTGATTGTTTTGGACCCAGGACATATTATCATTTTCACCCTTACCGAGTCAAAAATATTAACATTTTCAACAATATGAGGCTACTGTCTAAAACATAGGATGTATATCGCATTTATAAAGATGTTTGAGGCTAGGGAGTTTCTATTTTTTGACTCAAAATTATTTTCCTCAAGACTTCCTGTATGGAGTTAATAAAAAAAAATAACAAACCAGAATTTTGTTTCCCGACATTTTCCTTTCTTTAAATTATATCCAATTTTGCTCATTATAGACAGTATTGTTTTTTGTTGTGTTTGATAAAACGCTAATTAATGCAGTGGGTTAAAGCAATTTATGTATTTACTATAAGGCATTTATTGTTATAATCCGGGGGTTAGTCTTAAACTAAAGTGAATCTTAATTAAATATAAAATATCATTAAAATTAGAGTTAAGTTTAAGTTAAGTTCTAGGATTCTAAAAATTAACTATTCACTTTTCTTAAATCTACGTAAAAGTTTGTATTTATCAAACTAGATATTCACTGGGCTTAATTATACGAGAAAGTTGATTCTTAAAGTTAGAGATTCACATGGCTTAATTATACGGGAAAGTTTAGTTATCCTACGTAAAAGTCTTTACGAGAGTATTCACAGTGTGACAGGGTAGGAGAATTATATGGTATGAGGGTTCAGAGGCACTTCCCTTTACTGATGGCTATACAGGGTCCAGAGAGCGGCTGGGTATGCAGAGTTCTCGCGTTTGTACTAGGTATCCAAGTACCTCCGGATCGGGAGTAGGTACAAACGCGGCGATAATCAGAGGCCTGGGCGGTCTCCGGGGTTTGATCTCCGAAGGGGGAAGATCAGTAATTTCCTGGGCGGTAGCGGGGGGGGGGGGGATCGACTCGCAGTGCAGAGCCTAGGCAACTTCTACGGTAGATCGCCGAAGGGCGAAGACCAGACTTCCTTCTGGGACGGAGGCGTAAAACTCACTCGCGGTGCAGAGCCTGGGCGGTCTCTGCAAGTAGATCTCGGAAAGGCGGAGATCGTACTTCCTTCTGGGACGGAAGCGTGACGCTCACTGTCGTCAGAGGACCTGGGCGGCCTCTCCGAGGGGCGAGAATAGGTACCTTCCTGGGCGGAAGCTTCAAGCCAACTGTCGTCAGAGAGCCCTGTTCCTGTGGCCATCTCTAGGGATCTTTTTATGACCCGTATTGTCTGGTAGGCCGCTCATTTATTACACGCTTATTTCCTTTTAGGTTTTATTGCTGTTCTTTTTTAAAATAATGACTACTTTCTAAAATGGTATTTGAGGGTGGTCTAAGATTTACGATGTAGTACTTTACAATGGTTTCCGGCATGAACAACAATATACGCGGCTAGCCTTTGTGCAATTTTTTTATGGCCTGTATTGTCTGGGAATTATTAAGAATTGAAATGCACATGTTTATGAACTAAGTATGCTGTGAATTCGGTCATTACTTATAGGTATTACAAAGGATATATCATGTTTTTAAAACAGATGGTCATGGCTGTTCGGGGATTTTTGTACCTATGACACCGAGTCGAAAGATTTCGTTTTATTTCGAAATAAGTCTTCGATTATTTCCATCACTAACTTAGAGAGCTGTCAAATGTCAAAACAAGTTTCGAATTGGTCTATTTCTGTTTAGTTTGGACTGTTTGGAGTGGTACTTTGCTTTTGGATTATGTCGTTGTTTTCTTTTTGCGGAAATAATTATAGTCATTGGTATATTTCTGAAGCGTACTCAATAATGACAAGTGCTTATTAAGATATGTATATCAGTTTATAGTTGTTGTGTCAAATAGTTTTTATAAATATTTAATAAAGTCATTTATAATGGAAAACACGCCAGTATCAATCGCAGAAGCAAACAATGAATCTGAAGATAAAATTGTTGATTTGGCTCTGCCAAGAAGTGAAAGAACTAAAACATTATGGAGAAACCTAACAGATATTCCCGTATTTGCCTTCTTCTTTGCGTATTCCTTCTCAGGTATATTTTTTTCTGTATCTCTACTACATTAAACTCTTCTAATTTATTACCATTTACTAGGCACTATGAATAAGAGCTTTGTTATATATTAATTATTCCTGTTGATTTTTTTAAATCCTCCGTTATGTAGATGTTAAAAGCTTTCATACCTTTGTGACAATCATAATAAAGTTAATACTTTATCTAACTTTTAAATTGTGGGTTTGGCTTATCGGCATTAAAAGAACTTTCTAGATTTGAAGTCTAATTATTCAAAAAAGTTTTCAACAAAAATTAATTATTCTATCTAGAATTTTTCAAACTTTTACAAAATATAATATTTTATTATTTATGTAACTATAATATCTTAAGTTTTGTATGAACCAAATAATATGATGTAAATTGAAATCTAAAGTTTATAATATGGGAAAACTGCCCCTGATGCTTATAGGTCGCGCAAATAGACATTATGCGATCAACGCATATTGATGATTGTCTGTATCGGTGCATATGTACGCACATTTGACCGGTCAGTGGCTGACTTGGTATTGCGTCTGGGTCCCACTCATGCATCGTATGTTCAATTCCTCGGCTGGCTAAGTCCTCCATCACGACACGAGCAACAAAAACTTCCACCTTTTGGCTACCATATGCATTTAAGGGTTAAGAAACATTCCATTATTGACCCTTTTAACTCCCGCATTATGGTTTCGGGTTATTATATTTCACATTTTATGCTTGAGCACCTTAGAATTTATTGTTTTTGTTTATAGGATTAAATATATCATGATATCGGATATGTATATACATAAAGTTATATTTATTTTCTAAAGGGAAGTAGATGTTAAAAATACAGTTTTAGTTTAGTTTGATGGCCTCCATGGTTGAGTGGTTACGATGCTTGACTACGAATCCGGAGGTCGCGAGTTCAAATCCCAGCGTGCGCAAATAAATTTTATATTTTTATTTTTTCACAATTTAATCAGTTAAATTAAATATATAGTACATTTGTTGCACGTTCCAGAGTGGTAGATACTTTCAGTATCGCCCTTGTGAAAGACCACCATTCAGAATCTAGACGTTGCTTGAAATGGCTTTAAGTGGCTTCCAGACGAGCGGGTGGCCTAACTGCTGGGTGGCCTAACCGAAATTGGGTTTTGCCACCAGACTGCAGATTTCACCAGTGGTCATATGAACATAGCCGCGAGCGTACGTCCTATGGCTCACTCCTAGTTGCCATGTATGATCGTGTGAAAAATATTTAAATTCGTAAAGAATGCAAGGCTGATGTAAGCGTAATGAGTAAGATTAAGAAAGGGACGCTTAGATGGTTTGGGCATGTGGAGCGAATGAACGAAGAAAGGAGTGTAAGAAGAATGTATGACGCGAATGTGAATGGAAGAAGAAGCCGAGGACGTCCGAGGAAGACATGGCATGATCAAGTGAATCAAATACTTAAGTCGGGCCATGTCAGAAGTCGGAATAATAGAAGAGAATGTATGAGACGATGTATGAATGTGAATGAAGCAAGAAGTGTATGCCAAGATCGAGTTGTTTGGCGGTCTGTCCTCTCTGCCTACCCCTGCGGAGAAACGGCATGATGGTTAGTTAGTTAGTTAGTTAAGAAAAGGAACATCTATTTTAAGTATCTTTTCCTTAATTGGGGGTTATAGATCACATATGACAAAAAGCAATTTTATTTTACTTTTTAAAAACAAACCTTAGTACGGGTATATTATTTGGATTAAATATATCATAATATGTCGACTACCATAATACGGGCATGTGCCTAGTTTGGTAGCCGAAAATAATCTATGCTTTGTAACAAAAACTATAAATATGAAAAAACAAATTTTAAAAAAATATACCTATCAACTTTTAAAATCACGAGACAGACTTGTTCCGAGGCGTATTTTTTAGCGAATTATCAGAGGAAATTCAAATCGAAGATAATAATTTTAAATTAAATTAATATTATGAAAAATTCTAATTAAAATATTTATGTATCTAAGGATTGTATCGGATATAGGTATGTATCATTTTTATTTTAAAACGATAAATAAAGCGCGATTTCCAAAGTGAAATTTCAAGACCGCTTCGCTCAGCGGAGACAAGGAGTATTGCCATTGTTGACAAGTCAAAAAATAAAAACTCGTTTAATATATTTTTCCGTCGGCCACACTACTGGCCCGCCCAATGACGCTTGGTTTTGACCAAAATACTAGATTTAGTAATTCCGTTCTCCTTTCCTATGGCCACGCCTCTTCTGGGCCAGGAATTTGCCACTATTCGGTTCGTTTTGCCCATTATTGTCGAAACCACTGGGCTACCCGCTCGTCTGGAAGGCCGTGTTTGGGGACCAGATCTGAATAACCAAGTACTTCCCCACCTTCCTCTCTCCCATCTCCTTTTCCCATCTCCACAACTTTCAGCTTCACAACATACCCTAATTGGGGATGCTATAGTCTCACTGACTTCAGGTACTAAGATAATTTATTTTATTTTATTTTAAGTATGAAAAGTATCTCTCTAGAGTTGATGTTGCTGATAAGCAATTAGTAATTACTCACAGAGTGAAATGAAGTTATTTTTTTTCTAATTGCCAACAGTTGTTGGAAAATGATTTCCAAACGTACAACAACACGACTTGACGGAGCCCGGGAAATCCCAGTACAGTTATACTTGGAGAAATGCATGAATGTCCCATAAAAATAAAGACACCCATTATATTATAAATATCACTGGTAATTAATATCGTGATATATATCAATGATGAATATCCTTCGAACCCTGGTATTTTTGCTGAAACGGGTTCTGTCATTATATTTGCAGATGTTCTGGTGGGAATAAGGATTGCAACCTAGAAGAACAAAATAGATGCCATAGAGAAGATTGCCGACAGAAGAAAAAAAACTTTAAAAATATTTATGGTTACAGAAAAAAATTTACTATGCTCGTGTTAATATGAATTAACCCAGGAGCTCAAAGGGTTAAAATAATATTATTTATATGAGTGTATTGCAGTTAACCATATTTTGTTATCTCGGTTTCTTTTTGAATGCAGCTGCAAACTTAATCAGCATAATGTTCATGTAAATAATGAATCGGAAAGATGCTGAACATTATAATAAATTTTTGGCAGCAACTGCTTTGGGGTTTGACATTAAACAAGTACTAAAGTTAATTACATTTCGACGGCCTCTGTGATTGAGGGGAAAGGTACTTGACTACGAATCTGGAGGTCGCGGGTTCGAATCACAGCATGCGCAAGTAAATTTGATTTAATTAAATTGTGTTGTTTCACATTTAATTCATTAAAAATAATATATAGTATGCTTGCGGCACGTTCCAGAGCGGTAGATACTGTCAGTATCGCCCTGGTGAAATACCACTATTCAGAATCAAAACGTTGCTTGAAATGTCTTACACGAATACCCTTCAGCCTCACAACATAGCCCAATTGGAGATACCATAGTCCCACTGGCTCCGATTAGTGGGTTGTAGTTGGGACTCTTGTGCGGTATTCACACAAAAAAAAAAGCTAAATTCTTTCTCGAACATATAATAGAGTTCTTTGGCCTGTTTGGAGTCTAGGAGTAGAAAGATCAAAATCATTATAGATCACACTTCTATTAATTTTCTGTTCAGTGTATTTTACATATTTAAGATAGGTATTGTACACATTGAGAGGTCAGAGTAAATAAATATTAACATGTGGCAAATATATTTTCAAGGGTGATTGGCCTATGAGAAGGTAGTACTGAACTTTGAATAAAGATTATACGAACATGTGTCCTTTACAACGTTATTAATAAATACAATCAATATAGTAACAGTTATTCCAATAAATGTACATAGAGATACCACTAACGTCAGAATTAATAGACTTGCCCTAAGTACGATTTCGACGGCTGGAGGCAAAGGTCACATGATACCCATTTTGGCACCAGTTTAGATCACTGCCGTCTACGTTTGTTTCGCATGATTAAAACTGCCATAAGCAAATTACAAAACTATTCAATTTTGGAATAACTTATTGAAGTTTATAAACCTCATTTTTTATTTTTTTTTTATTTATGGAGAAAATACAGATACAGACAGTAGTAATATCGAAACAATATAGAAATATTTGGAGAGCTCGCCTGTATCCTAACCTATTTCTCCCTGATTAATGTGATAAAGATAAACAAACAAATAATCATTAAAAATAATATTTACACAAGTTAATGATTTTAAGATTGTGTTACACAGAAAATTTATGAAAAGGTGTACAATTTCTAAATAGAGTAACAGAAGGTAAACAAACTTTACAAATAATACTTACAAGAATGTAAAGGGAAAAAAATAATGATTAAATTTAAAATATACAAGGAAATAATAAAAAAGGCACATAATGTCCAAACTCTGTTTGTTGAAGTTTGTTTGTTTAATATTATTATATGAAAACAGCTTTCAATTCTCTTTTAAAAGAACTACATGTATGTAGGACCGTCAAACAACTCGATCTTGGCATACACATATTGCTTCATTCACTTTCATACAACGTCTCATACATTCTCTTCTGTTATTCCGACTTCTCATTCAACATCAGCACCGATACCGTGTGGATGTGTTTATTTGTCTAAACAATTGTGATATTGTCACGTATATTCGAAAAGGTTTTCGTTGTGTGTTAGGTGACCGCTGTGCGGTCACAAAACTTAACCCATTATGGACGTGCTGTCCATAATCAAAAATATCAAGATTGAAATATCAAATATATCCACTGTGAAGGATTCAAAGGCTAAAAATAATTTGCTTTTAAACATTAAACTACTTGAGGAAAAATGGACTCAAGAAAAAGAAATCCTGAAAAACGAGATAGTTTAACTACAAGCGAAACTAATAGATAAACTCGAAAAAAAAATTAAAAATTCAAATAATATGGAAAAAAGAACATATGCAAGTAGAGTCAAACAGATGCCTGAATCGAAATACTCACTGATTGTAAAAGGCGAAAATACTGGCATGACATCTGATGAAATAAAAGAGCAAATAGTCGAAAAAATTAAAATATCAAACTTGGGTATTGCAGTAAACGGTGTACGAAAAGCCTTACAAAATAAATTGATAATATCTTGCCCTACAAAAGACCACGCGGAGAAATTAACAGACGAAATAAACAAAACATAAAAAAAAAAACATGGTCGCGGAGGAACTAAAAAAGAAAAATCCAAAAATATTCATAAGAAATCTACAAGCAGATTTATCCGAAGAAGAAATAATTGAGGCTTTAAAAACACAAAATGATGGATTCAAAGAAATTATGGAAAATGATGTAAAACACACCGTTAAATTGATAAAAATGTTTAAACCTAAAATACAAAATGGACTCACTAACGACATACTGGAAACCAGCGGAGTACTAAGGTACTCATGGAAAAATAAAAAATTTATATTGGATTTAACAGAGTTACCCCCTGACGCAGTGCTATCATTGTCTGAAGTTTGGTCACACAGCGTTAAAATGCTTGAATAAGGATAAAAATGGGAAATGTTTACATTGTGACTTGGATCACGAATGGAAGGAATGCCCAAACAAAAACTCAGAGGAAAAATGCAGTAACTGCGTTTACCAAAACAAAACATTTAATTTGACCCTTAATACTAATCATAGAGCTAATAACTCAAACTGTACGTGCTTTAAAAAGATGATTATAAATTATTATTACAAAGTCGTATAGACTATGACTAGGTATGTACTACTATTAAATTATATTGTCACAAATGTCATGATAATATCATGTAAGCATAACGTGTATCCGTTACTTAACAAGTACCAAAATTTAAAATCATTACGACAATTTTTTTTAAATTTGTATTCTGCATTGTCCCTTTTCCAAAGAGTTGATGCGAGCGTACTGAAATATAAACTAACCCTCATATATTCAGGCATGAAACAGATACAATGCATTGACTGGTGCCATTTATCTCACCTACCTCGGTCCCAACAAAACCATCATCAGTCTAGGAACCTATCGGAATTGTTAACTGACTTAATGTTATGTATCTATCTAGTCTGCCTTTATAAATTCCTAATATGTGTATATGAAATAATTCACGTTTCTTTTTTGCATTATAAATATGGGTGAGTTAAACGGAGACTTTGATATAACAGAAATAGATTATGAGTGGACGCGACATTTTGAAAACTGGACCGAAAAAAAACTTGTTTTAGGAAATAATATAATAACTGCCCTAAATGTAAATATTCGATCCTTATCAAAGTATTGGGATACTCTCCTCCTAATTGTTTCTAGTTCTTTGAAAAATATTGACATTATCATGCTGTGTGAAACCTCGATAAATGAAAATAATGTGAATCAATACAAAATATCGGGTTTTAATTCATACCATTATTGCCGAAAAAAAAGATCGGGTGGGGGAATTATTGTCTATGTGAAAGAACACCTCACTTTTGAACAAATAGATATAATGCCAACTCAATTCGAATGCGTTTACGGAACCATTTCTGTTAACAAACATAAACGTGTGCATTTATTAGGAATCTATAGACCTCCAAATACAAATAAAAAATTATTTCTTGATGAACTGGAAACAATTTTGGAAAATATTGATATTAAAGAATCTATTTAGATTCTTGGTGACATGAACATAAATATTTTAAGTCAACACGACCCAACAGTAGTGCAATATGAAAATGTAATGGCTCTCTTCGGTTTAGTTAGATGCATATATGATGTCAGGTACCTGCTGATCTCCCACCCTCGGCCCTCCACTCGCCTGTTTTTATCAATCTATAACACATGTGTATCTTAGTTCATAGTTTAGTTGTATACTTCCCCGAAGAAGCTACGGTAGTAGCGAAACCCGGTTGGCAAAAGTATAAATAAAAATGTTATAAACAAAGTTATTGTTTTATTTTTAAAATTATTATGTATTGGGAGTATGCATTAATTCGTGCGGTTTTCTAAGGGAGGGTGTTACTAGTACTATTTCGCGTCGTGTTCATCCGTGACTATATTCATTTGAAAGCTACTGTCATTGCGCATCTTTTTCAGTATATGTCATTTGGTTGAAGCGTAAACAACAATTTTTTCTATTCATTTGAAAATGTCGAACTTTGTGCCAGATAAAGTGTTTTTGCGGGGAGTTCTTCTTCATTACTTTCACATGAAGAAAAGTGATACCGAAAGTCATCGTATTTTAGTGAAGGTTTATGGTGACCATGCTCTAGCTGATCGAACGTGCCAGAAGTGGTTTGCACCGTTTAAAAGTGGCAATTTCGACTTAGAAGATGAAGAACGACCCGGACAGCCAAAAAAGTTTGAAGATGAAGAATTGGAGGCATCGCTCGATGAAGAAGAACTTGCAAAATCATTGGGAATTGATCAAGCAACCATTTCCAGACGTTTAAAAGCATTGGGATTCATCCAAAAGCCTTGAAAATTGGGTGCCATATGAATTGAAGCCAAAAGACGTTGAACGCCGATTCTGCATGTCGGAAATGTTGCTTAAACGCCACAAAAAGAAATCATGTTTGCATCGGATTGTCACTGGTGATGAAAAATGGATTCATTACGATAACCCCAAGCGCAAGAAATCGTATGTGAAGCCTGGCCAACCGTCAACATCCATGGCAAAGCTGAATATCCATGGCGCCAAGGTAATGCTCTGTATTTGGTGGGATCACAAGGGTGTGTTGTATTATGAACTGTTGAAATCGGGTCAGACGATCAAAAGGGACGTCTACCGAACACAATTGATTCGTTTGAAGAGAGCGATCGTGACAAAACGACCAGAATATGCAACTAGACACGAATCCATAATTCTTCATCATGACAACGCTCGGCCACATGTTGCAAGACCGGTTAAAAACTATTTGGAAAACAGTGGGTGGGAAGTTCTACCTCACCCGCCTTATAGCCCAGACATGCCCCTTCTGATTACTACTTGTTCAGATCAATGCAGAATGCCCTCACCGGAATACGCTTCACTTCAGAACAGATTATCAAAAATTGGCTCGATTCGTTCTTGGCCGCCAAGCCGGAGAAGTTCTTTAGGGATGGAATCCACAAACTGCCAGAAAGATGGACAAATGTCGTAGCTTCCCATGGACAATACTTTGAACATTGAATGTATAACCATTTTTTCACAATAAAGCCTTAATTTTCGAAAAAAAACCGCACGAATTAATGCATACTCCCAATATATTTCCTTTTAGAAAATAAATGTTGCTTTTTGATATACGAGTATGTACTGTACATATATTGGATATTTATATAAATATGTATCATGATATTTTCGAACCCTGGCCAAAAGGTGCCGCGTGATGGGATAGATTGCGATATAAGGGCAAGAGTTGTAAAGGTTAATTTGTAATTTTCAGAAACAATCTTCACCAATTTGATAATATACCGCACCTGCATGGTGACGCTGGGCTACAATGAGAGCATCTGCTCCTTGCTGGTGCAGTCCAGCGACCACAACGCCACCAAGGAGCTGGAGCTGGAGGTGCAGAAGTACGCCTCCAAGATCATCATGGGCAAGACTCTGGTCATGGGCATCTTCCCTGCCATCATTAGCCTGTTCCTAGGGCCCTGGTCCGACTCAAACGGCCGGAAACCACTCATCTACTTGGCCATGTCTGGTAAGCTAAAGATATTCATGCTTAAACTAGTATTAGGTATTGACGACATTCTGAAATAACGCAAACCTCACTATCGTGGACGATTGTCAACAGAATAATAATTATAACCTAAATTTGTTTAAAACCACTTCAATTTAACGTATTGATCGACAATATTAAAACTAATGAAGGACCGGTTTCAGAAGTACCCTTCCTTCCACAGGACAATATTAAAACTAATGAAGGACCGGTTTCGGAAGTACCCTTCCTTCATTAGTTTTAATATTGTCCTGTGGAAGGAAGGGTACTTCTGAAACCGGTCCTTCATTAGTTTTAATAATGTCCTGTGGAAGGAAGGGTACTTCTGAAATCGGTCGATCAATATATTAAATTGAAGTGGTTTAAAACAAATTTATGTGTTTATATTATAATTATGGAAAGCCACTAAGTAAATGCTTTTTACGAATTTCAATAATGATTGTTGGAAATAATGTTGACGTTGACTCAAACACTAACAATAATAATAAATATGATATTCAATTTAATTTATTTTTTTTATAACTTATTGAAGTTTGTAAACCTCATTGTAATATTTGAATCATTGAAGAAGATAATATTAACACATCCCAAATAAACCACGAAACCGAAAAAAACAACAGAAATTAATGAAACTTTGCAATCATCATAAGGACAGCAGCCAATAATATGGGATTTATAAAAATGGAGGATAATATTAATAAATCTTGAACATGAAGTATGATATCGGTGTAAATGGCGTAAATTGTATTGGTCTCATTAGCTAAGTTGGTTAAGCGGTTACCCCGGATAGGTAGAGGTCCTGGGTTCGAGTCCCAGATGCGACTGAAATCTTTTTAATTTCTGTTGTTTTTTTAGGTTTCATGGTTCATTTGGGATGTGTTAATATTATCTTCTTCAATGATTCAAATAAATATGATCTTAATAATATTAGGGAATTTCAAAGTTGCGGAGTTGCAACTGTTATTAAAATAATTTCAACAAAATCTGACATTTTTCAAGGGGAGGATTTAAGATAGAGTACAGTGGAAGACTAAAAGAGAAGAATGTATTTAGAATTTTTTTAAATTCAACATTTTTCAAGCGGGGTTAGGTTATCTACAATGCCAAAATTACAAATAGATTACGGATTATGTATTTTAATTAGTTCTCAGTGTTTTTTAATTATGTAATAAAGAAATAAAGTGGGTCAGGTGCGGCACTGTTGCATATCTGATTATATGACGTATTATTATTAACGGCTATTAGGTGTTATGAATATTTGATACCATTATCTCTTACGTACTCCTGTTATATTTAACATATTTTAATAAATTTAATTTTATCAATATCAAAAATTTGCCTGTTTTTTGATTTTTGACAAAGATCTGATGAGGTTGAAAAATTGAATTTATTATTAGTCTTTCATCATATAGGTACAGTAGGGTGGTCCAAAATTATTTTTTTATTATTTTTCATCTGACCGCTCCGTGAATTTGTTACATGTATTCATAGTAATAACATAGTAAAATTTCAGCGAGATGGCTCAAGTAAAAAGGGGTGCTCAATCGAGTGTTGTTTTTGAAATTTTTGTGTAAAATGCTTAATTTGTACTTTTTAATATATTATAATAAAACTAATATAAAACTTTTTTCCACTTAATTTTATTTGACTGTAACCAGGTTCAGCCTGTCAAGACCATCTTCAAGCTTATATAAACAAATATGGGGGAGGGTAAGAGGGGTGGTCTACAAGGATTTTATTCGAATATGTGGGTTTTCTTACAATTGTCACTAAGTGGTCTTTGGCTGTCTAATTTCTAATTATTTTGGTTTATTCCAGTAGGCATAATTACCTCGGGCTTGTAGCTTTACTTCAATATTGTTTGGGAAAAACCTTAAAAGTACTTTACTCCTGCTTCACTCTCAGTATTCGACGTGCAAGAAAAAAAGCGAGAGCCGAATACAACTCCAATATAAAAGAAAAATTTGATATTGACTCTCCATTAGTAATTCATTGGGACGGCAAACTGATGACCGATATAACTGGCAATAAGAAAGTAGAGCGCCTTCCGATTCTTCTCTCTGGTAATGGTTGTGAAAAACTATTAGGAGTACCTAAACTTACTGCAGGAACGGGGGAACAAATATCTGATGCTGTTTTTGACACAATGCAACAGTGGAATGTCACAAATAAAGTCCGGGCTATGAGTTTTGACACTACTGCTTCTAACACCGGTGCCAAAAAGGGAGCTTGCACTCTTTTAGAAGGAAAGACAGGATATGATCTTTTGTGGCTTGCTTGTCGTCATCACATATTTGAAATAATGCTTTCAAAAATATTTACTCTTTGTTTTGGGCCATCAAGCTCTCCTCAAATCCCACTTTTCAAAAGATTCAGCGATATTTGGGAAACATTACCGAAGGAGGACTATGATTGTCTTGACCTCGATAAGAATGCAGAACAGTTTGCTGAAAATACTCTTGAGAGTCTTACAACCGCTCTATCTAGAGATAATGAAGTTCGTGATGATTACGAAGAGCTAATAAAGCTCACCATGATTGTTTTGAACAAACCTCCTACGAAGATATATTGGCGCGCTCCAGGTCCGATTCATCATGCTTGTTGGATGGCGAAATTGCTGTATGCTTTGAAGATTTTTCTCTTTAGAAATAATTTACAAGCATTTAAACTAACCAAGAGAGAAGAAAAACAAATTGTTCGATTTGTTAGTTTTGGTGTGCTCATCTACACCAAAGTTTGGATCGAAGCGCCTTTGGCAGCAGATGCGCCAGTAAATGACTTACTACTTTGGAAGAGCTTAAAATTGTACGAATCCATTGATTCCGAAATCAGTATAGCAGCTAGGGATGTCTTAGAGCGTCACTTATGGTATTTGTCAGATGAACTACTTGCATTTGCCTTGTTTTCTGACAAGCTGTCTGATGCTGAGAAACAGGCCATTGTTCAAAAAATAAATTCTGATGTCGGTAATCGTTCAGTACGAGGTGACTCTGCTAAGCTTTCCTCAGAGGTTACATTAGATGCTTTTGCAACACAAAGAACGTTGAAAACACTCTTAGTTCTTGAAATCAAGGACTCTTTCTTGCAATTACCTCCTGAGACTTGGAATGACAATGTTGATTACCTTCAAGGCAAAAGCTGCGTCACAAATTTGCGTGTTGTTAATGATACAGCGGAGAGAGGAGTTAAACTGTTTGAAGATTCAACACGTTACTCACTAAGACTGAGGAAGAAAAGCAATTTTTACTTCACATCGTTGAACAAAACAGAAAAATCGTTTCCACTGAAACATCCAAAAAGGAGTTAACAAACATAGTTTTGAAAGATTGCGACTAATATTATGTTAAGTATTACTTTGTTACAAAATTTTATTTATATTTAAATAATTTGTATACTTATTTGATTAAAATACTTGTAATATTAATAAACCTTAAATTACGTGTTTTATTTAAAATCCTGAAATTTTGTCAAAAACTTATAATTCGATGAGCACCCCCTTGTATATAAGATAAGGGGCTGAAATTTTTAACGCATCATAGGAATGGTAGGTGTAACAAATCAAGGGTACGGCTACACCTATATTTGATTATTTTTTTTTTACTATATAGGCCTGGACCACCTTAAGGTACAGCATACCAAAAAATTAAAACTACCCCATTTGTGCAAGTTAGGATGTTTAAAGTGGACTATTAGACAGTAGACAGGATGGTTTCTTATTGCTCAAGCCGCGCTAGGTAAGCCAAACATTCGTCAAACTTTAACTAGCAATTGCGCCTAAATGGTGTGCGTGATGAAAAAACTTGTAAGGACATTAATTATAGGAAATTTTATACAGGTTGTTTTACCAATGAATAATCTTTTTCCTATGTTGATGGCTTTTTCGTTATAATCAGAAAACCAGGAAAAAAACTTTTAATTTTAATGTTTTTTGGCTATAACTCAAATTTCAATATTTTTTTTGTTGGCAAACCTCAGCTTCGTAATCAGCACTCCAAAAAATATAAAGAAGCAAAAAATCAGATCTACCCCAGTTTTAAAACACCCTCTTTCGGCACTTAATGACTGGACTAAAAGTTATAACATAAATGGAAGTATCAATTATAAAAGCATATTCAATGCAAAACTGGCAATGTCACAAAGTTGTAACATAAACAAATGTATCAATTGTTGCTACTAGTAACCATGTTTTACAATTTAAAAATTCTTGTATCGAGTTGTAATAAACAGGTTTCAATGAGCCACTTACATGCATTTTTAATTAACCCTAAAAAATCATGTGAATAGATTTTTGCTGATGATAATAGTTAGATTAGCTGTAGCTCAGTGGATTAGAGCGCAAAGTTTCGGATAAACCATGAGGTCCCGAATTCGTGTCCCAGCTGCTACCGTTATGTTTTTCTTTTCTGTCTTTTTTCGGTTTCATGTATCATTTTGTGAGTTATTATTGTTATTAATATTATCTTCATTGATTAAAAATATATTACAATTGGGTAATTAGCTTCGATTAGTTATTCCAAAAAAATTAATATTATTTGTAAGTGCTCCTGAGATCAATGTAGAACAAACTAAAAATTGTAACATCACTTACTGACTTCTGCATGTTCAGGTATTTCCCACACTTTAAGTTACGTACTTATTTATGCCTGACATAATTCGAAAATATTCCCATATGACGGCAGAGCTTACCAACTGTGAAATTATCAATATTTTATTTTACGGTTCAATTATTGAAGAACCACATTTTGTTTGTATGCGCCTGTACCAGACGTAATGGCACATAGGCTAACTGTAGTGCGGCTAACTGACAAATAGCCATTTTTGCGTTCTATTTGTACCCTCAGCCAAGCACTATCCCAAGCGCTCTGGTTGGGTTTTTGCAACGATATCGGCACATTTCCGTGCCGGTAGTGTCGCGAAAGTTTATCCGACAACACCTATCTCCCTCGCACCGCGTTGCCTTGCTCTTTCGTTTTATTTCAGTCATTCATAATTGGCAGTAACGGGACACTGTCCGCCACCTGCACAATATATTAATAAGTTTGCACAAAAGGACAACGTTTCTTTTGGCTAGGGGAGCCGGGCTAGTTACGAAAATCAAATATTTATTTTCCGCTTGGTCCCGGCCCGTACAAGTGCCGACATTATAATTAAAATAATCAATTAAAACTATCGCCGCGCCAAAAATCGCGAAAGAGGTGAAGACTTCCGACACAGTGCCACCAAATAATAAGTACACCTTTATTATATTTAAAAATACTTATTTTTGAATAATGATATCATAAGAATTCGTTGACTTAAGTTTTATTACGGTCCAACTATTGACAAGTAAAAGTTGGTAAGTGCAACATTTTTAGATTTTTTTGTTAAAATGTGTTAAAAGTGCCATATTTTGTAAACAAATTTATTTTGTTTCTATATTTTAACACAATAATACATATTTTGAAGTATGCAACAAGTGTTATTCTCCTGATTGCTGATTTATGGAGTTCTTCCAAACATTAAAATGCCAATATCTCAGAAACATCAAATTACCATCTTTTGCCAGTAACCCAACGATGTATATATATATACAAATTCATAGTCTAGCCGACATTAATCATTCTATCCATGGCATCATTGTTTACATTATTCATGCATGTTGCACAGCAATGACCTGCCACAAACATAACTGCCCAATGACCTTCAATCAACATGCAATTACGTATTTATATTTATGAAAGGATAAAACCTTTTATTCAATCAGAAACTGGTTTTCTAAACAAAGCATTCAAACTTCACGGTATGTTTTTACATATCGTCGCTGTTCTGACTCAACCTCGTATCTATAAAAAATATGTTTTCTCATGAGATGAAAAAAGCAGATATGAATTATTTAAAGCAATTTTTTTTGTTTGATTAATACATTACATATATTGTAAATTAATAAGAATAACAGTAATAATGGCCAGCGATTCAGACAAGGTACCTGCGAGCAAAAATCATCTTTAAGCCCCTTTAATTTTGAACACAATAAGATCGATTCGCAGTCAAAACGGGATGTGGAACACGTTGCCACGCCAAAAAACACCGTAAGCGTATCTAAACTTTCGAAGAGAGTAAAGCTCAGAGGGAGTCAAATCGGGCGCATACCTCCCTACGAAGCAGTCAGTCGCGATTGACTTCGTAATACAAACCAATTGCAGGACTGCAATAGGCAAAAGCTAGTAAGAATAACTTTGTTTACACCACTTTTTTAACACTTATCGGTCGTAAGTCCCATCTCACGTGACAACAGCACTTTGTGGCTACTATCGTACGTCATGTGGGAGGAGACAAAACGTAAGTTGCTCTACTAGACTAGCAGTGACATCTTAGTACATCCCAAGTTCCCAATCGTAAGTTGCCCGGAGGAAGAAAAACAACAGTATCTATGAAACCTGCAACAGGAAACCATTCCTTCACGTTGGAGATTCTTTAAAAAAATATCGTACATTACAAACTTATAAATAATATTTCGAAACTTCTGTTTGTAATACTCCTTCAAAAAATAAATAATATCTAACAAAAATCTTATTCTTTTAATACTGAAAACATTTCGAACATTTACCGAAATTAGCTACAAAACTAGCAAAGGATTAATATATAAATATCAACATGTTTCCAAAGCAAAACTTTCCTCATCACGATAAACAGTATATAGTATAATGACACCATAAAGTGACTTACAAATCTTTTGAAGAAAAACAAAATCTTTTGTAGTCTGACATTTTAAACTAGACAAAAAATGAGGGCGCTGCGATCGTTTAAAAGGTTTTAAATGGCAACGCAAAGATCCAAGAGCTTATTTTTTACTTTAACCAAACAGTGTTCAGAAATCAGTGGAACTTTCCGAAAGGAGATGATTCTACACCATGTTCTTAGACAATTATACGTTAAAACTTTTTTTAATTATTTGACGCTTTGCAAGGAAGACTTAAGTAAAAGTTAAAAGTAAAGGACACTAGCTTCCTTGCTCAAAATTCTTCTAAACACCACTAAAATACATTTCCGTCGTTCCATTAAATACATTGAAACTATTAATAAATAATTTCTTAATAGACTTATAAGAAAAGCAGATTATAACATAATAAAATATTTTACAAATTGACTCATTAAAATGTACCTGGTTACCCGTAATTCATGTAACTACGGGACAAAAACTGCTATAAAATTCATTTTAGCAAACAAGACAGAAATCACAGGGAAAAAACAAAACTAGAAATTATCTGTTCAAATAAAAGCTAACACGAATGACTTTATATATATTTTTTTTTAAAACCTATAGATTCAGTAAACAAACACAATGTAATCCGTCTTCCAGAGGGTAATAATCAACCAAGTAGTTTTTAAAAACATAATAGTAAACAGTACCATCAGCAATAAAACAAATTTCAAGCCATAAATAAAAACAATATTAGAAAGCAGAGAGACTCACTCCCAACATCGATACTATATATACGATAGATTTAGTTTTAATTGTGCCAGTCTGACGATGTCCGTGATAGGGTGAAACCGGTCCAGTCTAAAATAAAAAGTGGGAAAAAGTAAAAATGTTTTTTTAATAAAAAAAATTCATTTTAAAATGGAATTCCACCATGATTTGACAGTTTCAAAATTAGAAATAGCTGAGAATATCTATCACTCTTCGGATTTTCAGTGGGGTCTATGTATGTTTGAGTTAAAACAAAGGATGAATTATTACATTTTCAAGGTTACAGCATCTACTTCATCCTGAGCTGCGGACTCTCCACCTGGGAGACCTTGAACCCCTGGTGGCTGGTGCTGCCCGCCATCCCCTACTCCTTGATGGGCGGAATCAGCTCCATCATCACCGGCTGCTTCTGTTATATCAATGACATCACCGTTGCCAAAGACAGATCCTTCAGGTAAATAAATACCTTTAATGCATCGTCATCAACGGGAAGATACTTCCCATGTAGTTGACTTTACGAAAATTAGTTAACCTGTGGGACGCCATTGCGCACTATGGAGCCGACTCGGAATGGTCACATTAACTCTGTGCAGAAACGTTTGATAGATTCCCCTATCTTAACAAACAGATTGCCATCTTTGGAGCACAGACATCAGGTGGGAATACTACCATTATTCTACCGGCATTTCAATAAAAGATGCTCTGAAGAACTAACATCATTGATCCCTTCTACACCAGTGCATGGTCGGGAAACGTGCCAAACGCATACCACATGTCACATGAGAATGGGTCGCTTCTACGACTCGTTCTTGTGTTCAACAGCTCGGCTGTGGAACAATCTCCCGGCCTCTGTGTTTCCTCCCTCCTACACATGATGTTCACTCCTTCCTATCCTCCGAAAGACCCTCCACACAGCTTCCCCAAAGATGATATAGGCCTTGAA
The DNA here is from genome assembly GCA_022606495.2 of Halesus radiatus. Lineage (NCBI taxonomy): Eukaryota > Metazoa > Arthropoda > Insecta > Trichoptera > Limnephilidae > Halesus > Halesus radiatus. Next base: position 129,201 of record JAHDVE020009413.1, read on the forward strand.
GAAAATTATTTCCCCCATGGCCTCCTGTGTAGAGTAATTGTAAAAAAAATTCTCAAGGAATTTTGAGCTTTAATATGTATGTACATTGTACATTACTCAAATAAATTTTATTCGATTGACAAATTAATGCAAGAATCCCAATGCACATGGCACCATGACTAGACAAATATTCTAGTCATTACGAATTCGGTGATCTCAGATTACGGTTAGATGTGCCTATTGCTAAATGTCAGCATATTATTATGATAATGACGGAAGCAGGCGTACAGAAGATTTTTTTTTTTTTTTTTTTTTTTATATATATTTATTTCTTGCTAAAGCAATCCCGATGAGTTTCAAAACTCATTTTAGGACGGGAGGAATTTACAATACATAAGTAGGAAATAGTACATACAATTTTACATTGACAGCAAAATATCAAAAATAGAAGTTTCACATACAGACAGAAATAATTTTATAAGGCCAAGTTAAATAGAACAACACACAAGAGAAAACATATAAGGGAACAACAAAATATACAAATATGGATTTTCTGATTTTCATTTTTTAAAATCCTTAAAAAGTATTCCTTTATACCATCATTTTGGGATTTTTTATTTTTCTGGATGGTTTTGTACATATCTGGAAACGAATTATAAAGTGTGTAGGCAATGTAGTTTAAAGATTTTATTCCATATTTTGTAGTGTGTGTTTGAGGAATGCGGATTTTATTGTTATTTCGAGTATTGTGGTTGTGGATGTCTTGATTGTAAAGTGGCTTGACGTTAGTGTGAGTTGATTGTTGAGTAATTTGTAGGATGGTGCTGGTGATTTCATACTTAGGAAGGATCGTGATTGGAAGGATACCGGAAACTGAGTAGATGTCCCTGACATGAGTGTCCCATGGAAGTCCAAAAACATTTCTGAGGGCTCGGTTTTGAACCACCTGCAGATCAGCAATCAATTTCTTCGAGGCAAAGCCCCAGATACAGCAGAGATAGGAAATGTGTGAATGTACCATGGCGTAATATACTGCAGTTAGTAACGGAATGGGTAGTAATCCTTGAAGTCTATATAGCACACCAGTTATGGGGGTAATTTTCTCCTTTACATGATTTATGTGGAGATCCCACGAGTTGAGAATCTACTATAAGGCCCAAATATTTTGTTGTCGTTTTCTTTTCGAGGCAGTTGTCACCAATTTTGATATCGAGGCTGGAATTTTTCTTGTTGCCGAATAGTAAATAATGCGTTTTTTTTACGTTAAGGGTCAGTTTATTTATTCTCAACCAGGTTGTGAGATGGGAAACATCGGCATTCATTTCCATTTCGAGTTCCGCTATGTTTTTTTTGTTATAAAAAATTACAGTATCGTCCGCATAAAGTTGAAGAGTTCCTTTAATGCCCCACTTTGTTATGTCATTAACATATATTAGAAATAACAACGGTCCAAGAATTGATCCCTGTGGCACTCCACATGTTATTTCACCCAATTCACTCATTTCTCCACCCAGTTCTACTGCCGAAAAGCGATTTGATAGGTAAGATCTGAAAAGTTCCAGAGGAGTACCAACAATACCCAAATGTTTCAGTTTTTCGATCAATACGTTATGGTCCACCGTGTCAAACGCCTTCTTTAGATCAATAAATATTGCCGCTGTAAAATCTCCATGGTCAATATGTTTCTGCAGATTTGATATGAAATCGAAAGCTGCACATTTAGTGTTAGATCGTCGTCTGAAACCGTATTGTTTTGAGGTGAGAATTTTGTTTTGTTCGAGATATTTCAATAGTCTTTCTTTGATGACACATTCAAAAATTTTGGAGATAGCTGGAAGTATAGAGATTGGACGATAATTTTGGACATTTTTTTACATTCGTCTTTATGTATAGGAATAATTTTTGCAACTTTTAGTTTGTCTGGAAAGATACCTTTTGACAGAGAGAGATTTATTAAGAATACGAGGTCATCCACCAGTTCCTCCTTGCAGTTTTTGAGAAGGAGAGAGGTTATACCATCGGAACCAGCTGCCGCTTTAGATTTGAGGTTGGATATGATCCGTAAGATTTCTGTTTTAGATAAACATGGCGCGTTGTTATTATTTGGTTCTTATCAATGTTTGATTAAATGATGTATCAACAATTTTCGTATCAAAAAATATGTTTAGAGTGTTCCCAATAATGATTCATAATAATGATAAATGTATAATGTCACTTTCCACAAACCTTCAGTAAGTGATGCATCCTCACTGTGGTTAAATTTTAAAATAATGTGAGAACTTTTTTTAAAATCATATCAAAGGTACTTCCCTGTATTTTAGTCAAATGAGCCAAAGAAATTTAAAAAAAACTGCATACCATCGCAGGAAAGCAATTCAGCTGTAACCACCACTACCCGCGAAAATGCTTTGTATACACCATTCCCATTTTACCCGTCTCAGAACAGACATCGTCTAGTGTCTAGTGAGACGAGTAAAGTACATGTAAATATTTAAAATTTTATGCCAAACGCTCAAATTGCCGGCAATGAATTGAAATGAATTCCACAGGGTTTTTTTTTTTCTGCGTCGATCTATCTGGGTTCCGTGATTCTACAAAGAAAAATAAGAACTGTACAACGTTGGAAAAACTCTTTGTTTTTTCAATATTACATTTTTTAATTGGGCCATGTCATAAGTCGGAATAATAGAAGGGAATGTATGAGATGTTGTATGAAAGTGAATGAAGCAAGAAGTGTATGCCAAGATTAAGTTGTTTGGCGGTCCGTCCTCTTTGCCTACCCCTGCGGCGAAACGGCGTGATGGTTAGTTAATTAGTTAGTTAATTGATATATAACCCTCAAAATCCTGCAGTTTTTTAAATGGCTTTGGCTGTTACACGAATATTGCTTTCCTGCAACGATATATACATATATCGAAACTTTACCTGTGGAGCGCCAACGCGCCTTAATCCTTGCGCGCATCCACAATGTCCCATTCAACGCCAACGCACTCTGTGGAGCAGATTCAGAATGGTCACGTTCTCGAGGGATTTTGAGTCTTAAATATATTCGTACAATACTCAAATAAATTTTATTCAGCTGGTAAATGAATAATACTACATTTAAAATATTCTCGCTTCTCATTTGTCACACGCCCGCGCCAACTAAAAAATAAATAATAATAATAATATTTCCAGCTTTCATATTGCTGCACTATACTGAAAAACCTCATATTATTTTATTTTAATGGTGAAAGGCACTTGTTTAAATTTTTTTTGTATTTTTTTATCTTTTATTGTAACATGAGACAGAAAAACAATTATTTCTCTGAATGTATGAAGCTATTCTGAGGAAATTGCTTATGATATATACATACAATTTTTACATATGCTTGAACAGATTATCTGGTAAGACCGTACCATTTACAAAAAACATCATTTTGCAAAAAACTAGAAAGTAATTACGAAATTACAATCAGCTGACGGCCTCCATGGTCGAGGGGTAAGGCTCTCGACTACGAATCCGAAGATCGCGGGTTTAAATCCTGGCATGCGCAAGTAAATTTTATTTAATTAATTTAAAAATAATATATAGTGTATTTGCGCACGTTCCAGAGTGGAAGATACTCTCAGTATCGCCCTGGTGAAGGACCACCATTCAGAATTGAAACGTTGCTTGAAATGGCTTTTAGCCGTGTTTGGTGACCATATCTGAATAGCCAGGTATTTCCCCACCTCCCTCTTCCCCTTCTTCTTCCCCTCCCCAATACCCTCAGCCTCACAACATTCCCCAATTGGGAATGCCATAGTCTCACTGGCTCCAGACTGTTGGGACTCTTGTGCGGTATTCATATAAATAAAAAAAGCTGGCGCATGGCAGAGCAAACACAAAAAACATTGTGATTTTTACCGATTTCTCGGCCGAAAATCCCTTGCAAGGAGTTAATTAATCAAACTCGGAGGAATCTTGACATATTCTTTGATACATTCATTACTGAAAATTGAAAGCTATTTTCGTGGAAATAACATCTTCGACGTAATATCAATTTTTTGATTAAAAAACCTTTATAACTATCTTCCACCTGTTTTAGACTGGACCGGTTTCATCCTATCACGGGCATCTTCAGACTGGTTACAATTAAAACATATTTGTTTTATTGCTTACAATAAAGAACTCCAGTGAAAAATATTATGACTTTATAACAATATATTCATGTAGATCAAAAGACGTTGATTCTGAATTTATAACTTTTATTGTATATACACTTATACGTAGAAATTATAAATCATTATCTAAAAGGGAATAAAAACACCATGTTGCTGATATCATTGCTTCTAACGTCACATGAGTACCGAAATGTTCCAGTTTCATGGGTATGTACTCATATTGTTTAGGTTACAGTACACAATGGATGATAAAGCAATATTTTTTGATAAGAAGTTGAGTCCTTAAACCAATACTACAGTATTCACATTTTACAGCCACTTAATTTTTAGGTTAATGCAAATTAGTTTAGCGGCATCACACAGTAATATTATCAAATAAGTATACAACACAGTAGAGGAGAGTCGTTCCGGCTGGACCGAGTCCAATGAGTCCGATTCCGAAGTCGGTGGACCCACTCTGCAAATTCAATTATTTGCAAATCCGGATTCACTCGTTCCGTACTTACTCGAGGAACGACTAAGGTTTTGGATTGGTGTCAGAATCGAAAAGAGACCCTATTCAATAGTGTAATATGAATGAATTTTGCTTTTGGAATCAGAAACACCCGAAGCAGTCAGAGTCAGAAATGAAAAGTGACCATATTCAAAGGCGCATTATGTATGTTATCCTTCCGGAATCAAAGGCACCACAGTAACAGCGGAACGTTGACTCCTGTCGGTCAGGAGATTTGAATTCACGCCAATGCAAGTGGCGTCATGTGACTCTAAATGCTTTTGCTAATGATTTACTTATAATACGTTGGTAATTATACTAATTATAATTTATTAATTCTAGTATCTGGAACAAAAGGGAACAATCCCAGCAATATTTGCAGTGTTACCTACATTGAGCTCTACTAATAATTCTGCATAAAATGAGTTTTTGTTGAGAATTATATTGCAAAGTACAGAAGTCGTCGCCCCCTTCGCAAGGGATCGACACAGGTTGTACTTTCTCCCCTCCCAGCCCTCTCCACAGATCGGGATCAGCTGCCCCTACAGTTCGCCTGTGTGCCATTACATCTGGTACACTTTAGAAAAAATTAAATATACTGGTATTTAAGAGGAACGTCTGCGCGGGCTGTTTCATACAAAACTTACCTATGGATTAGAGGCCAAATACCCACCCAAACTTAATGAGATATTTTTTTATCAATAGGAATAGTAAATATCTAGTAAGGATGAAAAGTATTTTTTGTATTTTTGTTTTAATTTAGAAAATATAAGCCACAAAAGATGACAATTTATTCATATTTTTAGAAGGAACTTTGGCAAATATTTGTGACTAAATGGATACTGTTTTTGAAAAAATGTCTCTCATGGTACCTCAGGAATATGATCAATTATACAATAAAATTATAACAACCGTTAAAATAGTTTAATTTGCGTCAAAATTTATCGTTTAGTTAGCGACAAATTCAAGATTAATTTCACCTATTTTTTGTTTCCGTCACTCTCGCACTCTATCAGCGGGCGGGGGGGAATCGGAAACAGGTACGGGGGACGGGGGACGCGGAGCGTATCTCTATAGCTGCCGCTAACTAATACATATACATACGCTACATAACACACATTAGGTGGGTACTGTGCTGTGTGACGCGTTTGGTTAGCCCGCGCATTTGAATTCTTGACGAATTTATTACGTATCCAGTATTCAATTCAGAATTGTGAATAAAAAATACTCCTTAAATAATATATAACTGAAACGCCTCAAATAATTTGTTTTATTTAACATGGGTAAGAAATAAATTAAAGCTTTTTAACAATGATAATTAATAATATTATGAATATTTAATCAATCGTTTAGTTATTATGAAATGTTTATATTCTTCTAGGTCGAAAGTGGACACATGGTAAGCCACCCAGCGCGTACCGAAAGAATCGGATTCTCAATTTCAAAAAATCAAAAGGAACACGGAACAGGTGATCTGAAATTATTTACAAGATTACAAAATAAAATTTGTATTTGAACATATATTTTTTTAACGGTAGAATTAAAATGCCATTTTTGATTTCAGTTCCATTGTAAATAATGTCGTAGCTTGCCAGAGTAAAATTTCCAATAAAAATTCATCCGATGCTGTCATCGATCTGACTCCACTTTTATATGACCTCTTTGCCCAAGAGCCATCTGCAACCACCGTCAGCAAAGGATACCTACCCTCGTCTACGTCACCATAGCTAGGATAGCCTTTTTTCTTCTTCACCAGCTTTGATCATTTCTTCTATGGCATATTCTTCAATTGTTGGCGTTAAACATTGTTCTATGTTCATGTAAGTTGAACGATGCATATTCGGCATATTTAATACGCCACAAATTTTATTCCACTGTGAATATCCATTTCCTGTACATATTACTCCTTCGACGACAACAGTATTTACAATATATTATAAATTATTTTAGTAAGACCCTATATAGTTGTGTATGTATACAGTTTTCACACCGACATTTATTATAAATTATTTTAGTTAGTTGCGTTTATGAATAGTTTCGTGGGTACTCATCGATATCCTATAAGTGAAATTCGTGACAAAATATTGGAGTGATGCAGCTAACGGAGAAATCGAAAAACCATGCAACCACAAACATCTGACATTTTTATAATTTAATTGCTATTTTTGTATTGAAATCTGTTCTCACTGTAACAAAAGAGTTCGACTATTTTTGTATAACAAATACGTTGGTCTATTTTCTCTTTAATTGTGTGATAACTTTTCAACACGCTGCCCGGAAACTCGTGGTACAAGCGGGAAACTGATGAAACTAAATCACACAGAACCCGAAAACCAAAACAAAAATCGATATTTTTATCGAAACGGTATAATAGTATCTATCACATGACTGTAAATTGGAAACACATAACAAAATACCGGGTTAAAATGTAACTTGGAATTTTGTTGCAGACATTCAAGGCAAACTTTGCCCTGATGTGTCCCTATCATAACATAATACATATTTTGTACCTTACCATTAAAATGTACCTGGTTGCCCGTAGTTCATGGAACTACAGGACGAAAACTGCTATAAAATTTATTTTAGCAAAAAAGATGGAAATCACAAGGAAAAAACAAAACCAAAAATAACCATCTGTTCAAATAAAAGCTGACACCAATGACATTATATAATGTTTTAAAAACCCATAGATTCAGTAAACAAACACAATGTAATCCGTCTTCCAGAAAATGATAAACTAACCCGAAAGTAGTTTTAAAAACATAATAGTAAACAGTAATGTCAGCAATAAAACAAATTTCAAGTCATAAATAAAACAATATTAGAAAGCAGGGGAACTCACTCCTGGCATCGATGCTATATATACCATAGATTTAGTTTTAATTGTGCTAGTCTGACGATGCCGGTGATAATATATAATTGAATAATATGTAAATAATGGAAAATAAATAATTGGAAAAAAGTTACAAAGGTTTTTCTTTTAATTTTTACCTCAATAACGTCGTATTTTTCAATCTTAGCACTCTAGCTCACTCAAAAGTCACGAGCCGCCACTGCCTGATAGTAACCCTGTAGTGAAGGCTAAGCGGTACAAATAAATGAAGAAAAAAAACTTTTTCAAAATGCAGTGTTTGTTTGTGTTTATTGGGTGTGGATTGGTTAGTAATTAAAATATTTTGTTTTTGTGAAAGTAGGACTAACAGAGAACAATGCTACAGATGAAGATGAGTGTATACGAGTAAACTAATAACATTTTTTTCAGGTTCAGAGGATCATTTTCCTCGTGAAAAATTCCAATTTTTGCTCTTGTTCATATATTTTTTCTCCAGAACTAGAGAAATCTCCCGATTCATCACATCACTGCTAAAGTCTATGCTAAATGGTTGGGGTCGGGTTGTTTCGTCGTAAAGTCAAAATGTCATAATATTATGAAGTCTGTTCTAACATTTTATAAAACTAAGCCTAGGAATATTCCAAACAGTTAAATATATTATATTATTATTGTTTTCAATGATGAAGCGACGTACAAAACATCAAAATATATCTAAATATAAATTACTTGTATAAAATAATACATTTCGGCAGCAAATTTTGGTACATTTGCATCAGGCTGATACAAATATTTTGACGCGCGAAACTAATATATTTATTTCCTGTTCACGCTCCTTTCAACGCGTGCAGACAGCACAGGAATCAGGATCATACTACCACTAACTCCGATAAATTCTATGAGAGTATAGGTCAGAAGCCCCCCCTCAACCCCCGCACCTTCCCACACCTACCGCCTCGCGCGGACAATAATGTTAGACAGAGACGCACAATACCAAACGGAATTCTGAAATTGAAGACAGGCGAGCGAATGCGTTCGTCTTAAGTTTGAACGTTATTATTGATAAAATTTTTTTTTTTTAAATTGGGCTGGAATTCCTTATTATTTTAACTATGAAAACGAACTTTAAATTTAAAAAAAAAAATTGTATTTAAGTTAGAACGTCAATATTAGTATAATTTATTTTTTTAAATATACTGGAGTTCCTTATTATATTTGAAGCTACTTTCAGATTGGTTTATTACCTTCTGGAAGACGGATTACATTGTGTTTGTTTACTGCATCTTTAGGTTTTTATTTTATATAATGTCTATTCTAGCAGCATTGTAAACAGATGGTTTTTTTCCGTGATTTCTGTCTTGTTTGCAAAATCAGTTTTATAGCAGTTTTTCTCCTGCAGTTACATGAAATACGGGTAACCAGGTACATTTTAATGAGTCAATTTGTAAAATATTTTATTATGTTAGTTACACATCGGGGTAAAATCCTTCCCAGAGTTCGTCTTAGGTGTCTGTGACAAAATTCCCAGTTACATTTTACGTTGGCATTTTATATGTATGTATATCCTATTTACATGCATGTGTTAGATACTGTTAACGCATACGGGTAAAGCTAAACTACAACGGATATTAATTGTTTTTGTGTTTAATTCATAGAACTCCATTTATTTTATTTTTTTAAATTTAATGTAAATCAAATTTAATTATGTTATTATTAAGTTATTGTTAAGTATTACTAGATTCAAAGAACATATAAGATGTTATAAAAATAAAAGCACTTCTTCAAAATTCGCAGAACATCTTTTAGTAAATAATCATGTCCCGCTTGACAACAACAAACCTAAACCCTTACATATAGAAAGAAAGGGCCTAAGATTAAATTTACTTGAACAATTAGAAATTAACGAACGATCCTAATGTAACATTAATTAATAATGTAAGGAAAATTATATACTCACCGCTTCTCAGTATGTTCACATTATCAAAACAATGCAACACATATAAATAAATCAATTAAGAAAACATTGTCAGTTAAATACGAGTAAACACATTATAAATGTGAAAACCTCGCAGAATTCAGAATTTTAATTGTTTTCTAACTAAATTGGTTTTACCGATAATAAATCAAATTTAAAAGGAGTGGGAGTAAATTAAATCATATAAATAAGTCGTCACAATGTGGATTAACCACAGTTTGAAAATGGCCTTAAACGCCGAAACAGCTGTCACAATAATAAAAACTAAGAATACACTTACACGTAGATCTTAATAATAACATTATTAAATTTGATTTGCATTAAATTTAAAAAAAAATACAACAGATATATTAGAGAAGAGTCAGCTTAACTCCAATATACAATGCGGCAGTACTGCAGCACTGCCATTCGAATTATTAATTGTGTCTCATGTGACGTCATGAGACAATTGTATACGTTTTACCCGAATTCATTTTGAAAGCTCATCACTTCTTCATTTCTGGAGATATCGAAAAACTAATTATACCGTTGTTATTAACTCTTAAAATATAATTTATTTTCATCAAAACTGAAAAAATTAGGAGATAATCTCATTTAGAATAACTTTCTCAAGAAAAATGTTGAATTCCCGACTTTGGGAAATTTATATTCGGCCGGGGAATATTTCCGGGTGCATATCACTACCAACAGATAAAATTAGAACTATTGTCACCCTAATAAAAAATATATATTTGTTTGCAGGATGGGAGTTTTGGAGGCCATTCTGTTATTGGGTATTTTGATTGGATCGCTGTCCAGCCCGTATGCCTTTAAAGCAATTGGCTACTCCTGTATGTTCGCCATTTGCGCTGTGGTCACATTCCTTGCTACTATCTATGCAGTTTGTTTGGAAGAATCATTACCTGCGCATGAAGTACGTACAATCTTTATTATGTCTTCCTTCTTTTACACTAAATATTTTTTTTTAATGTAATTTAATGTCTTTAAAACATTATTTATATTATTAATTGGGATGGCGGAATAATAGTCCATACACTGTAATTAACGCAATGTTCTATCTCAAGTCACAGGTGATAAAGATGAGTTATTGCGCAACCGTTCACACTCTTTTATAGTCTTTTCTACTCTCTCTTTCGGATCATTATATGTGAATAGTTTTTTTTTTAAATTCTATATCTTCTGACATTATTTTATAACGGTGACAATTCAGGTTGATTTACAAAAACCGTTATGATTATTGAGTTCTTATTTTATTTCCAGATGAACAGATGCAGCATATTCAACATCAACCTGGCCACGGGAATGATCAAGACTTGTTTCAAACAGCGAACTCATTACCGCAGAGCCATTCTGTGGATGGTGATGCTCTCATCAGCCCTGGCCATATTCTCCCAGGAAGGGGACCTCACCGTCACATACCTCTTCACCAGGGAGAAGCTCAACTGGGTATTGAGTGACTACGCCTGGTATGGAGCATTCGGCATCTTCAATTCTGTCGTTGGAATTTTCGTGGCTTCATTCTTCTTCCAGAAGTTTTTACACATCCATGATTCTGTCGTATCGCTGTTGTCTTTCTTCTCTTCTTTAGTTAGGTCGATCTTAACAGCCTTTGCATCCTCTTCATGGAATATGTATGTGGGTGAGTAAAATATTCATTGTTATTAAATAAAAGATTACTGGAAAAATAAAGTAAATACATTATTCAATTCATATCCCTGCTAAAATTGTAATGCAATTTGACATAATTTTGTGGTTGCAATAAATTGGTTTTCCTTGTCTACTTGGATTCATATATTTTGTAATGCAGCTTTGCGCCTGTTCAAGAGATGTTTTAACAAATCCCTTTCTTTTCAAGCCCCTTCCTTAACCAGCCTCACAATGTCAGGTGGTGATGTAAGCCTCTCCTGATTACCGTGTATTTATGAATGTAAGCTCTTATGCTAAGTATTGCATTTAAAAAAAACCATTATGTGATTGTGTTGTTCAATAATAATGACTTCAAAGGAGCTTTACATTGGTGATTGTAGAAAACCTATTCTAAAAAGGTTTTTTTAATTGACTCTTAAAGTTGTCAGACCCGGCGCCTTGAATGTTCTATCTTCAAACTTCGCAATATTAATTACATCAAAATATTCCACAGCTTCTGGGGTGTCATCACTTCGAGCATCATTTGGACCTACAAATCGCGCCATGCTGACTAAAGTGGTTCCACAGGAAGACGTGGGAAAGGTTCTGTCGCTGACCACGTCTCTGGAGTCCATCATTCCGCTGATAGCCGCCCCGCTGTACTCCACTGTGTACCAAAACACTCTGGAGACATTCCCAGGAGTCTATAATTTCATTTCCGCCGGAATTTTTATCATCTGCTTCATGCTTATTGCGTAAGTTTTTATTCATTATTAAGAATTGAAAGATGTGGGTTTGGGTGCCAAAATGAACAATCTAAAAGTGTGTTTCCTACTGTATGCTGAAGATACGGTCCTGATTTCCAGTCCGGTCTCTCATATCTAGGATGAACCAAGTATATATGCAGAATTAATTAATGATGAATTTAAGGAATTACTCTAAAGTGACAATACGACAGCTCCTGACATTTAATGGCAACATGCTACACTAGCACCCTCTAGCGGCCCGAGTTGGTTTTTTACATACATTTTAATTGATTTTCTGTTTAATATACATAGTCTTAATAAATGATAGAAATCGAAAATCCATAAAATATTTCTAATCTACCAGACCGAGCGCAACTGGTAAGTGGCGAGGCTTATAACTGTTAATACAAACCTAATTAATTGCCTCTTTAATATTTTTTACTTTTGAGGAAAAATGGAGTAAATTCATTCATCAGCCTCTAGTAATACTTTAACATAATTATGAAACCTTACTTAAAAAATTAAGAAACTTACAAAAAGCTTGACGTAATTTATAATCCATATATAAAACTATGTACAATGTGACCTTAGAACGGGGTACCCCAGTAAAGTCACATTTTTGAGACTTTTGTAAAAAATTATGAAATAAATAAATAAGCCTAATACGAGGTTTGTTCAAAAAAAAAGGTGAATTTCGAATTTTTTCGAAAAGTATTTATTTATTCATCAATATCCATTTTCTCCCCTTCAAAGTAATCCCCCTCAGATATAATGCACTTATGCCAGCGCTTCTTCCAATCCTCGAAGCACTTCTGGAATGCGCTTTTCGGTATGCCATCAGCTCGTTCTTCGATTCTGACTTTATCTCATCAATTGTGGCAAAACGCTTTCCTTTCATTGGTCTTTTCAGTTTCGGGAATAGGAAAAAGTCGCAGGGAGCCAAATCTGGTGAATACGGTGGTTGAGGCATGATTACGGTGTTGTTTTTGGCCAAATAATCACGAACAAGCATTGATGTGTGAGCTGGTGCATTATCGTGATGCAAAATCCATGATTTGTTTTTCCACAATTCCGATCGTTTGAGCCGTATTGCTTCACGCAAACGTTGCATAACTTCCTTGTAGTATTCCTTATTAACCGTACGACCCGTTGGCAAGAACTCATGATGCACCACACCATTGTAATCGAAGAAAACAGTGAGCAAAACCTTCACATTTGATCGAACTTGGCGTGCTTTTTTCGGTCTTGGCTCTTCTGGCCGCTTCCATTGGGATGATTGGGCTTTGGTTTCGACGTCGTAACCATATACCCTCGTTTCATCACCAGTTATGACCCTTTTGAGCAAATCTTAATCGTCGTTGACGTCATTCAACAACTCCTGAGTGATACTAATGCGACGTTGCTTTTGCCCAAAATTTAGCAATTTCGGAACAAACTTCGCTGCCACACGTTTCATGCCCAAAACATCTGAGAAAATTGCATGGCATGAGCCGATTGATATGCCAACATCCTCTGCAACTTCCCTAATAGTGATTCGACGATTTTCCAAAACCATTTTCTTCACTGTTTCGATGTTTTCTTCGTTTGTTGACGTGGTTGCAACTCCAGGACGCTCATCGTCATTAACATCTTCTCGGCCTTCTGTAAAGCGCTTGTACCACTTATAAACACTTTTTTGAGACAAAGTAGACTCAGCCGAATGCCACAGTCAACATTTTAAGTGCGTTGGAGCACTTAATTCCATTTTTAACGCAAAATTTAATACATATTCTTTGATCCATTTTTTTCAAAAGTAAAAAATCGAAGAACACACAAAAACGTGACTAACCTTTCCAGTTGTCAAAAACAAACCACTAATCTAAAATGGCTGATAATGCTAACATATGATAAACATATGTGTACCAACATAACAAAAAAAAATCGATAATCGAATGTACACAGCCCGCGAAAATTCAAAATTCACCTTTTCTTTTGGACAAACCTCATATATATTTTTTTGATTTTTCGATTTCTATAATATTAACACACTTTGAGCGGACGGCCGCTACACCGTCACAGGTTCGTGCAGCGGGCAAAAACCAGCCGAAAATGCAATAAAAAATCTTCTAAACCAGTGGTCGGCAAACTTTTTCGCCAAAGAGCCAAATATGTACATTACAACGATTAAAAACATTTTTGAGAGTCAAATCTGCTTATCAATTTAGTAAACCTTTATTATTATTTTAGATCTTCATTAAATTACGGGTGCCCTGAATAAAACTTGATTTCATAGTTTATAATGATTTTATTTATTGTTAAAAAATAGTATGAAAGTAAATTATTTAAATCAAGACAATGACTGATAAACACATAATGCGAACAATGTCCTTGCATCTCCTTGGAAAGTTTGAGTGTGTCAGGTTTGTATCTTGTTTTTAATTTTAGGCACGATTCCAGGTTCTTATCAATAAGACGACTTCTCAGTTTATTCTTGATAAATTCATGCTTGAAATAGATTGTTTGCATACATATCTATAACCGAAAAGGAAAAGAACAGAAAAAGGCGAGTTTTTTCAGCTGACCATAAGAGTCAGGAATACCATTCCAGGCGTTGAACATGATCATTTCTTCCTTATCCAGGTCTTTCAAAGCAGACCATTTGTGTTGTGAACTAAGTTCAAATTTGTTCTTCTCCAGTATTTCCAAATCAACACAAAGACGTTCAAATTCCAGCAATTGTATTTCAAAGTTAACAATGTCAATGCCAAAAGGAGAAAAATTTGAATCTGTTATGGTAGCATTAACAGGTTTTTGGCGAATTTTCGAAGACATTTTAATTGTTCTATCTTTCATTGTTTTGGCATACAATCGTAAATCTTAATTTTTTTAAAGAATATCTGCTTTACTCTTAAAATCCCGAAATAGCTCTTCAGATACATTTATAAATCAACTTTTTATATATTCACCGTCTGTATACGATTTCCCCCTCTTAGCAATCTTTTGACTAATATTAATATTGTTGAAAGATTGCATCCAGTTATTAAATACAGAAGTTGATGTCTCTTGACTCTTCTGAAGTTCCTCAACTGCTTTCTTCCTAGCATCACCGGCATGATATTTAGTGCTAAATGACGCGTGTTTAACCGTAAAGTGTCTCTCCAAATTTGACTTCTTGTTATGTGCGAATTGTTCCTTACAAATAAGACATGTACGATGGTCATTTAAGTTTAGAATAAACGCTAAAGTCTCGTTCCACTCAACTCTAAGTTCACGGTTTTCGTCTTCCGTTTTTCTTTGCTTCTTTTTGGTAGACATAGGGCACCTATAAAAATATTTCAAATTCCATTTTTTTCAAAACCAACCAATACAAAATTATTGCCATTTTTAAATTGATGACAAAAATACTCGTTGGATCTGCAGCTGGATGAGATTACAACAACTTTATTCTTCAGGAAGGTACATTTGTAACGCGCACGCAACTTACAGACACGAAAAGCGCCGACTACTGTAGACAAGACTGTTGTGCCTGCTCATGGATATTTGTGCCAGAGCCGCACTGAAGGGGCCAAAGAGCCGCATGTGGCTCTGGAGCCGCACTTTGCCGACCACTGTTCTAAACCATCGACTATTTTTTTATGAAATTTCGTATACGCACTTACCATATACTGTTGTCTCTCATTTAGGAAATGATTATTGTAATAACATCCTCGGGATTATCTCATAAGAGTAAAGGTCCAATGAATTTATAACACGTCATAAAAATATAATAGGTACTCCTATTCCCAGTACCACGAACAAACAATCTATGAAATTTAACACGATAAAATTGCCATTCTACTCACCCATCAAAGAATAATCAAATATGGAAAGAAGGCAGATATGATTCACTGAATAATGGACTCCGCACAAATTAATTATTACGCGCAATCTCTCATTCAGCTGCGCAAGAGTATGTGTGTACGTAAAAGAAATGATGGCTTATCTTATTTTTTTGTATATGTGTGTGTAGTCTGGAACGTCTTCAAGCGTTTAGATTAAATAGTCGCTCGAAATAATCGGGTAACTTTACCTTTCTCGCCTTTAAAGTGGAGCTGGCGTAAAGGGTAATTTTACCCGTCTCGCCGATAAGCACCAGTTGGCTGCGCGGGTAAAAATACTCTTCCCAGCCACTTACTTGGACCAGCTTGAAAATATTTCTAACACACACACCCCTTGCTTCATCCACATTACAACATATTTTAAATATATACAAACCAGTTGCAGGACTGCAATAGGCAAAACCTAGTTTATTAAGAATACATTTCACAGAAAATCTATTAAAATGTATGGAACCCAATTCCGCCAACATAGGCCACTAGAGGGGTTAGAGTAGCATATTGCCATCTCAACGTATGGGAAATGTCAGGAACTGGAGGTGTTGTCATATTTCTACGGTATTTGATTTAAGTAAGTCCAAAGTGTCCATGTATTTTGAAAGAGAGAGTATGAAAACAGTGTGCAATATAGTTTTGAGTGATGAATACTAGGAACCAGTGGATGAGTTTGTGTATTTGAGAAATATGTTTACGAGAGATGTAAAGGCTCATAAGGATATTAAAAAAAGGGTAAATACAGGAAACTTCATTAATGGAGGAGTGAACGCGATTGGCGCTAATGAAAAACTGTCCAAAGAAGCGAAGCTAGCAGTCCACAATGGGGTGCTGATACCGACCCTGATGTATGGCAGTGAGGCTTGGGACTAGCATAGGCAGGATGAAATTAGATTAAATACTGTTTAAATGAGATCCCTGAGGCATATGTGTAGTAAAACCTTGTTAAACTGTGTTACGAATGTGGAGATCCGGAAAGAATGCAAGGCTGATGTACGCGTAATGAATGAGATTAAGAAAGAGATGCTTAGATGGTTTGGACATGTGGAGCAGGTGAATGAAAAAAAGGAGTGTAAGGAGAATATATGACATGAAAGTTAATGGTAGAAAAAGTCTGGGTCGCCCGAGGAGACGTAACACGATCAAGTCAGAATAACAGAAGAATATATATGAAACGATGTATGAATGTGAATGAAGCAAGGAGTGTGTGCCAAGACAGAGTTGTCTGGCAGTTCATGCCCTCTGCCTACCCTTATGGAGAATCAACATGATGGTTATTTAGTTACTAATAAATTCGCTACAATTATTTTTCAATATACATTGGTTATTAAAAATACTATGAATACATATGTAGATTCTATTATGTTATTGCACTAATTAAGTCAAATTTTGGGCTCTTACGACATATTTATTAATCCTCTGAAGAGATAAACCGATAGAAGTGTGATCAATAACAATTTGAAAGAAAGCAGATGTTGCCAAGACGTTTCGATTCCTAGGCCCCAAACAGACCAATTAAATTGTTTATATGTTCAAGAAAGAATTTCGATATTTAAAAATGTTTGATCAATTTCACCTTAAAAAAATTAACCTTGTAGCACATCACACTTCTATTGGTTATTTCTTCACGCTTGTAACAATCATTAAAACATTATTTCATTTTTCATAAAACTGCACTTCATTTTTCATTAAACTTGTATTACACGAAAAATAGTTTTTTTTTAGATTTATATAATAGGTTATCGAATAATAAACAAATGTTGTTTTTATTAATTTTTTAAATAAAAAAAAATAAAACCATTTGTTTATCATTCAATAACCTATTAAATAAATATAAAAACCTATTTTACATGTAATACAATATATTAATAAGGAACTCCAGTGAAAATATATAATGGCTTTAAAAATGTGTATTCTTATAGATCAGCAAACGCCGATTCTGAATATATAACTTTCATTATATATAATTATACGTAGAATTTACAAATCGTTATTTAAATATGGATAAAAAATCATCTCATCCAAACACCTTGTTATGTTGGTACCATTGCATTTGGAACATCTGACATCACATGCGCATACTGTTTTTGTATTAGTATGGATATTTTTATATTTCAATTTTGTTTTGCATTTTAAATATGTATTTTTTTTAGTTTGGTGAAACTTAAACTTAATTTGGGTGACTTTAATTAAGCTCTATAATTGTTGTTCAATATAAAAAATTAAATAAAAAAACTATTATTAGTGAAATAGCTTAGGAGTATTCATGAGTAAACCAATTATCAACACCGATATTATGTTAATATTAATGCTCAATACTATTATTATTCTTTTAGTTAAAGTTTCTAAAAATATATGTACTTTTATTAGTTATGTTTAGTTATGGTTTACCATGAATATAATATAAAATTATGTATCGTAAAGCTCATCCTTGTTTTGACATTTGACATTCTAATCACAAAACCGATAAAAATCGACCGGTCATAGATTTGGAGCGTTTTGGTGGGCTTTGAAAATGATTTTAACTATGAAATTAACTTTAGAAAAAAACGAAATATACTGGTATTTAAGTTGGAACGTCACTATTGATAAAAAAACATAAATAAATTGGACTTTCCTTATTATGTATTTGTTTTTATCACTTTGAATGACTTTTTATCACTTTTCATAGAATTAGTATCTAACTAGTATGCATAGATTTTTTAACGACCTGGCAATATTATTTTAGGTTGGCACTAACGTCTTGGCCTAACTTCATATCGATTAATATTCAACATGGCACCAATTCTCCAACTGAAAACGGGAAACTTAAGCGTACATAAATATTTTTAGTAATCTGAATCAAAGTTTTATTTAAAAAACCTACGCATATTAATAGTGAAGCGGAATTGTTGTATTTTAGCATAATTTGTAATAAAATTTACTGTGTTTATGTCTAAATTAATAAAATTATGATCTTTTTCATTTTTCAGAATGGTCGATATAATTATACGCCGAAATCCATCGACAGAATACGATCTTCTTGATTCTGAATAACAATAGGTATACATATTAATATTCTCTGAATGAGCAGAATTATGCATGGTTATAGAGAAATGAAGGTGTATTGGGTATTATTTAAGTACATATTATGTATTACTTCCTGTATGAAGGTATGTACAATCTCTTCAGAACAGATAAAAGGCTTGAAGTACATACCTTTAAAGAAATCCATTGTCGCCACTTCACATACGACTACGGTTTTGAACAGTAGACATTCAATAGCTGCGCTCTTCGCTATACCCCTATCTATCTCGTTTACACTATAATTGATTTATATTCTTCCACAACTTGGTACTCACTATGTATAACCGAGTTCAATTATATGTACCTACATGTATACATTTTATATACCTACATAAATATAGAAAAGGAGGAGGGCACTGCAATTGTTTAAATTATTTTACAATGGTACCAAAATAATCAAAATTAAAAGGGTGTAACTTTTTAAAAAGCACTATGGTCCAAGTGTATTATTTATACTAATTAGTGGTACTTTCGAAGAGATAATTCTACTATTATATCATATTACGCTTTTTAAGGAAGATAATTGCATACAAAAGGTTTTTTGTGTTTTAAAAATGTACATATGTATATTAAAGAATCCATTTAATGGATAATAATAAGAATAAAAACTATGTGGAAGTATTGCATACTTATAGCAAATTAAATTAATAATAAAACCTTTGAGTTATAGGCTTTCCACACACACTAAAAAGGCCATGGCGTCAAGAGGTTCGAACATCCGGTCGTCCTTTCCCAATGTCAAGCCTACCAACTTTAGGGAAGGACAACCGGACGGTCGAACCTTTCGATGCCGTGTTTTTTTTTAGTATTGGACCACCCGGTCATGTGGAAGTCATTTTAAGCCACTTTTCAAAGCTGTCAAATTTGGTAGTCAATCATAACCTCAGATTTGAATCTCAGTGTTGCCAAGGTTTTTTTTTTATAATAATAGCACTTGTAAGAACTGGAATATTTTTTGAAGTTTTATGTTTTTTTTTGTAAATACGGGATACTATTTTAAAACCAAACTAAATAATGTGTAAGTACTAAGTTCTAAATAATGTATTCCTTTCATCAGTGTACGCTGATCTGTATAACAATACAATATCTATTATATGTTGCAAAATTTTTACATTCCCTGTCCCAGTATTATGTAATTAAAATAGTATGTATAAATCAATTATTTTAATACTATTGGCCCATTAAAAGTTATATCGACAATCAACACATGCGTATAAGGTCGTAACTACGTTTTGGGCTATTTTAAGTTAAGTTACTTTTATAATGTAATTTTTAGTGATACATATTTAGGTGAAATTAAAAATACTAGAGATACTTTCAAACGTAATAAGTCTTAAGTAATATTTTACAAAATATTCCCACGTGTATCGTTGTTAGTTCAAATACTACTGTTTACGCCGTGCTAATACACTACCGCCGTCTGGTGATAGACGTGGGAATTGTCAGATACTATTATGTACGCCGCCATTTTGTAGAATGCTTACTGATGTCACTCGTCACACGTGTTGTTTTTGTTTGTGCTTCACTTGTTGTATTATTTTTATTATTGAATAGGGGCAATTTTGAATTATGTTTGGAAATAAAATGATGAACGATCAGAATGCTTGGGATGGTGAATGTTATGTGAAAGTGAAGTAAATTACCACCGAAAGGTATCGCCGCCAAAAGACAACATCACAAGAAGATGTTGTACCTGGTGAGTATTACTTTTAACATACGTAATGTATTATTTATTTTCCTCAGATTTTCATTTTATCTAGATTGTAGACTGTAGGTACTGAATATTTCTTTCATAACGACTCCTATGCCAATTACTACTCAGTATACCAAAAATATCCAACGAAAATAGTTTAATCTATTAGTTACGACTTACATTGTAAATTAAATGGATATCGAGAGTATAAAGTCGAATGTGTCTCATACGACTATATAAACTGTACAGATGTGCGTATAACACTGCCGTAAAAAAACGTAAGAAGCACGTATGTCTATTTTCTATTTGAAAACTCGACGTCGAACTTTACTTTTGCTTACTTTAAATGAATGACGAAGAATGAATTATTCAAATGTAATGTAAACAGAACATTCAAATGGCTCTACTGAAAAGTACATAAATATGTTAACTGACCTTATACGTAGGTGTCGAAATGAGTATTGCTTACAAAGTCGAGATAAATGAAGTAAACTGTTATTTTTATTTTTGGATGTGAGTACACATAAATATGTTAACTGACCTTATACGTAGGTGTCGAAATGAGTATTGCTTACAAAGTCGAGATAAATGAAATAAACTGTTATTCGCTTACTGGATGTTATTTTTATTTTTGGATGCGAGTACACATAAATATGTTAACTGACCTTATACGTAGGTGTCGAAATGAGTATTGCTTACAAAGTCGAGATAAATGAAATAAACTGTTATTTGCTTACTGGATGTTATTTTTATTTTTGGATGTGAGTACACATAAATATGTTAACTGACCTTATACGTAGGTGTCGAAATGAGTATTGCTTACAAAGTCGAGATAAATGAAATAAACTGTTATTTGCTTACTGGATGTTATTTTTATTTTTGGATGTGAGTACACATAAATATGTTAACTGACCTTATACGTGGGTGTCGAAATGAGTATTGCTTACAAAGTCGAGATAAATGAAATAAACTGTTATTTGCTTACTGGATGTTATTTTTATTTTTGGATGTGAGTACACATAAATATGTTAACTGACCTTATACGTAGGTGTCGAAATGAGTATTGCTTACAAAGTCGAGATAAATGAAGTAAACTGTTATTTGCTTACTAGATGTTATTTTTATTTTTGGATGTGAGTACACATAAATATGTTAACTGACATTATACGTAGGTGTCGAAATGAGTATTGCTTACAAAGTCGAGATAAATGAAGTAAACTGTTATTTGCTTACTGGATGTTATTTTTATTTTTGGATGTGAGTACACATAAATATGTTAGCTGACCTTATACGTAGGTGTCGAAATGAGTATTGCTTACAAAGTCGAGATAAATGAAGTAAACTGTTATTTGCTTACTGGATGTTATTTTTATTTTTGGATGTGAGTATAAATAAATATGTTAAATAATCAAGATAAAAAACAGTATGGTGAAAAAATTTTACATTGATATTTTTTGCTATGGGCCGAATCATAATCAAGATGACGCCGTGTGGGGGTGACTGATTACATATTATTATTAAGAAACATCGAATTTGAAACGTAATTTCCTGAGAATTTAAACAGGATCTGGTTTTAAATTCTTGCACAATACGTAGAAAGTTACATTCAGTTTCAAATTAAAATAGAGTTTACTAACTTCGCAAGTATCTGTGTACATACATACTCAAATGACATTTGGATTTTGGGTGTAATGGCATTTTGCTGTTATTTGTAATGTGTACCTGTAAAGAGATTTAAGTACGTAGTATTTATAAACTGTTGATATATTTTGAATTTTAAAATTAATTGAAGATGATAAAAATACTATTATGTATTCTAAATAAGTTTGAAATGAGTGCCTTTTTGTAGTAATATAAATTTAAACATGATTGTTGTCGTGTCATTTATTTCTTGCTCAAGCTAAATGAATGCCGTATCCGGCGATCTACTGGACAATCGCAAAGGTATTTTTGGTCGATCGCGGACCTACGTACATGTTGTGCTATTTCTTGTTCAAACAAGTCAAAACTACTCGGCTTTCTATCTATTAAAATCCGTTAGTTCCCTTCTCTTCTCATTTTTACCAGTGAAATACATAATTATATTATTGTAATTGGGTTTTTATTGTTATCTCATGATATAAGCGATGTCAGTTGATCGCCACAAATTTTTTTACCAACTAAAAGAAAAAGTGTAGCCACCTCTGCCTTATAGGTTTAAAAACAAATAAAACTACATACATGTATACTGTTAAAAGTAACTCTATTGTATTATAAATAAGGGTATGAAAACTTTAGGATTTATATTAAGAACAATAAAAAATTTGGAATCGTTACAAGTAATAAAATTGTTGTACATATCCCTAGTTAGAAGTCTAGTAGATCATAATTCCATAGTGTGGTCGCCCTTCTACAAAGTACATATTCATAATGTAGAAAGAATTCAAAGAAAATTTTTACATTTCATAAATTTTAAAGTTAACATTACCTTTAGAGCACTACTCATCGTTAATGAATATTTTAAATATTCCAACTTTAGAAAACAGACGGAAAATTATCGACCTAACCTTTTTACTAAAATTGTTAAATTGTAAATTCGATTGTTCTGAACTCCTGCATTTAATCAACCTGTACATTCCCAAACGAACTACAAGACGGACATTACCATTTTACATATCTATATCCCGTTCCAACTATAGTTTGAATTCCCCAATTCAACACTTACACAGTCTTAGTAACAAATACTTAAATGATATGGATGTATTTGACAATAATCTAAACTTGTCAAATTTCAAAAGAAGGATGAACGAACTGTTTCTGCCTATTTTATAAATTATTGTTAACTACAACTTGTACATTATTTACTTATTTGTTATTAATGTTAATATTAACTTTGTGGATATTGTACTATTTTTTTTTCTGTCACTGTATTTTTAGCTTTGGTGCAGTTTTTTCATTTTTCTATTTTCAAGTGTAATTTAACTTTTGTGCATGTTTTCAATTTTTTATTTTTCTTGTGTGATTTTAAAAATGATGTATCTATATGTAAAAGCTCTCTGGGCGTTTAAATAATAAAATAAAATAATATTGCAGTGAAATCCGCATAAAAAGTTTTTTTTTCCAGTCTCTTGGAAAGGTGAAGAGTTACATGGTATATTACAATACCTTTTTTTGTAAAAATAATATATAATAATAAACACTACTAATCTATGATAAAGTTCTTCCAAACGTTTATGATCACAACCACAAAAATGAACCTTAAAAAGAAATTGTGTAAAAAATTTTGAAAGTGACATTTCTGATCTGAATGTGTTTTTTTTTTTTTTTTAAATTTTCCGTCAATTTCGCAAGAAATTTTGAAGGAATCTGTTATAATAGATTATCTATGGTTGGTAATAAGATAGACCATTGGAAAAAATATTCATACAGCGCCTTCAAAGTGTATTTTTTCCTTGATTTTGGTAGGTAGGTACCTTTAATGCCCATTTATTCAGTTAGCCATAATAATCAGCGAATGATGACAATAAAATAGTCATTTTTCTACCCCAAGAAAAACGAACCATTAAAGAAAATATTGATTTTTTTTTCATAAATTTGTGAATATTTTTTATGTGGTAGTCGTTCTTCATTGATAATTTTTTTCTATATGACAAATTTACACCTATTAGTAAGACAATAAAATCCCAACATTCAAATATTCAATGCACACTTCATGCTCGAACTTGAAAAACTATGCGCAGCCTATCTTTGGTCATAGAGCAATGCACGCCACTGTTGAATAGGTGCATATTATAATAAGTAATATAAATGTAAACAAGATAATTTGACACTTATCCAGAGTTGAATAGTTTTATCAAATAAAATAGCTCTCCTAGATGAAAAAAACCGTACATGGTTATAAATATTATAATATTGATGTACTAAATATATCAAAACATCGGAAGTGTTTATTCCCCGGATGCTAAATCCGTCGGATAGGAGTATAATGACGCTGAAGTAGAATTGTCACAATAATATGGTAGGTACTGTCTTGTAACTGTCCCGCCAGGAACATTAAAAGAAATTAAGTACAGCAATTCGGGGGTATAACTCATTGAATTAATAATTTTAAACAAACACATTAAATCGCAAATGTTTCTACGTTCAGATAAATTTACTAAATTTAATTAATAAAGTAAGTAATCGTAATCTAGGCATAGGTATCTCTACCAGTAGCGTGCAGTCCATATTAAGGCCATATAACCACCCAGCTATAATTCATGTTTTCGTCAAAAACGGTTGTCGCACTCGGCGGGAGATGGCGACACTACGGTTTACTCCTGTCTCGCGAGCCAACGTATCGTACAGTGTGGTTCCAATGAAATTATTGATGAATTCTAGGTTCCAGCATTTTTACGGAATAATTTGTCATTTGGGTCTTGGGCATGGAAGTGCGTAAACATGAAAAGGAAAATAACCAAATATATAGTATTATGCATCTACCGCGAATTATTTCATACAAAATTTGGAATAATATGTACCTACATTCAAAATGGAAAAGCAGGAAGGTACATTTTTTTGTTGCTAATTTTACAAATCGTGAAACTAAGAAGAAAGTTTTTTGATTTGATAATAAATATTTATATTAAAAAACAAAACATGTGATAATATTTTTTCTAATATTATTTTAAAAGAAAAATAATAACAATATTAACCGCCCTACCCATACGAACGTACGCAATACGGCTGCTATATTATCGCCCGAACGCAATAAGCCGTATCCCGTACATTCAGGTACAAAAAAAACTATACCCAAAACCCACAAAACATTCGAATACGTCAAGTTTGTTCCTGCTGTATCTCGTATAGTATTTCAACGGATGGGTTCGGATATTTTCGTCTCTCCCTTAGAAGTTACGTCAATTTATTTGTTGTTTTCCAAATAGCAAAAATAAACAAAACGGTTTTTTTGGTGGCGGATATTATCATTAAATCAAAAAACATACATATTATGTAAAAAATAATTTTATTGTTTAAAGTAAAAAAAAATGAATATTAAATGACAAGCAATTGAAGACTTCATGTTTTACACTTTATTTAATTCCACCATTTTTGATTTTGGATATGAATATTATAAAAATAATAAGTGTGCTCCAAGGGAGCCATATTTTGAAACATAGGTTGTATGTTTTTGGCTAATTTAATTAATATATACAGTTTTTGAATTAGTATGAAAAAAATATTTTTCGCTTTTGTTTTGTATTTTAAATACGTATTTGTTTAGTTTTGGCATAATTTTAACTTAAGTTCATGAAAGAAATTAGGGTATTCACGATCAAACCAATTATCAATACGGATATTATAATAATGTTAATACTCAATACTATTATTATTCTTAGAGTTGAAGTTTCTAAAAAGGTACATACTTTTTTACTTATGTTTAGTTATGGTTTACCATGAATAGAATATACAATTATGTACGGTGAAGCTCATCTTTGTATTGACATATGATATTCTAACCTCAAAACTCATCAAAACCGACCGATCATAGATTTAGAGCATTTTTGCAGGCTTTGAAAAATTGAAACTTTGAAAATTATTTTAACTATGAAAACTACTTGTGACAAAAAAATGTCCTGGAGTTCCTTTTTGTGATTATGATTTATTTAGAATAGACGAGCTATACAGGGCTCAAGGTTTGCATCACACGTGTGCATTTGTGCAAATAAAAATCCATCAAAATTCTGAATTCTTGTAAAAAATTAATAAACATCAACACAGACATAACCATTCTACAAGAAGAAATGAAATAAGACTTCCCTTTCGAAAGAAAACAAAATCGCAAAACTCATTACTACATATAATGAGGAATGAACTGCGCATGATTTGAATGATCAAAGACTCGACAGAATTCAGAACTAAACTTAAAACACATATTTTCAGACAATCATACCCATAAATGGAAGAAATGCACCAGTAAATTGCTTAGCTAGGCTAGCCGGTTAGTGCTTACCAAAACTCACTTATAGAAAAAGTTTTAAAAAATCACGCATCGGTGCACAGATGCGTCCACAGCCCGCAATACTGTAAATAACTAAAGGTGTCAAAAAATTAAAAATGTCAATATCCGTTTATTTCCGTTTAATATTTTTGCAATAGTAAAAAAATCGGACTGAATATCATTGATTCGTTCGGACTACCCTATACATATAAGGTACGTGCATTGTTAAATATATCGCTGATCAATGTTTTTCTACAAAATATTAATTCCAAAAATGTTTTTGATGTTGTGACTTGTGTCTGGTGAAAGATTTCTCATTTCGTCTTTTTGTGTCAATTTTTAACCAAATAATTCGTAAAAAATGTTGCTAATCAGATCGACGCGAATACACGTCTACCCGCTGCCACCTCTGGGCAGCTAGTGGCGATTTGACCAGTGTAAATAAGTATCGCGCTAACTAGATAAAATAGGCAAATGCGAGTTCGTAAATTTATTAAAATATTGCACTTTTTAAATAATTATTTTTTTTCTAAATATGTCAAATTATTTAATAATATCCAAGTACAATAGGTGAGTAAAAAATTCTGAAATATATCGATTAGTGCGTGCGTAAATAAATAGACTAATTGAAGGAGTCTCGTAGCAAAACACGTGCACGGAATTTTTTATTAATGATTTTATTTAAAGTAAAATTGACTTTCCGAAAAGTAGCCAAGCTAGATAATGTATTGATTTATAATATTGTATCATTAGGTGATACGAAATATGTGTGTTTTATAACAAACGTTCGTTTGAAAATGTAAAAAACTGCGCAACAACCAATGGAAGAACATTATTACATAAAAATATATTTATAATTTTTCAAAATTTCAAACTTACTATGCTAAATAAAATAACAATCTTTCAAAATCAATTTATGTTTCTTTCAAAATCAATTAATAATTCATTTCAAAAAGGACTATTTTTCAGTTGTGGCTGGTTATATCGCCTTAAAGGCAGAAAAGCTGTGCCTACCCTAATAAAACGAACCATTAAAGAAAATAAAAGATTTTTTAACAAAATCACAGCAAATAATAACATAGAGATGCCCTAACACTCAAGGGAAAGAAACCAAAATAAGGTGGGCGAGGTAAGCGTGCCACCAATTTAAGTAAAACAGCAAATAAGTAAAAACGTTTGGCTGGTTTAAAAAACCAAATATTTCATAGTATTTGGTTTGACCTCCTTTACACATTGTTTCGGGTATTGTTTATGCTGATTGCGATTGCAGCCTGGCGCGGCCGATTTTTGGGTTGGCGCGAGTTTTTTTAACATTTTTTATAAGTCTATAACTTTTCAAATATCCGCGATAATTTAGTGAAATTTTAAATGTAATTTACCTTATTGTGCAGCAATGATAAAATGATGGTAAACAGACACAAAAAAATTCGGCCTTTAAAGTACAGCCTTTTTAGCCTTTTACACTTTGGAAGTTTTATTTTTATACAAACACAGAATTTTTATATCAAATTATTATGCTATTTAAAATCAATACCACTTTTTAACACTAGATAACACTATTTAAAATTAATTATGTCAAAATTACTAATATTTTTTTTACTGTATGATACCGTTCAAAACACGCACCTCTGTGAAGAGCCACACCTCAGAATTTACACTTGTAGCAAAGTTTCACTCCTTTTTCCTTTAGCAGCACACACTCAACATTTTCTTTGAGCGTATTTTTTTTCCTTTCCCCTTTATCCTTTCTAATTTATGGACTTTTAGATTCATAGAAAGTCTGCTTGGAGGATGGCGATTTGGAGTGTGCCGTGTCAAACTTACTGTCGATGTTCCAGGATCCTCACTTTGTTCGCTTTCAGTACTGATAGTTATCCAATGACGTGATGTCTCCAATAAAAAAATTTTGTACCTTACCGAGTCTGGGTATTTAACTTTATAAATTATAAAAGCATTAAATAAGGCACAATTCAGGAGATACATGACTACCCTTTTAGTCCATTTTGTAGTCTTCAACAGAATTGAATATGAAAGGTAATGATATGCCCTATATTTGTTGTATTCTATTAGGCAATTTGGTTTAATTATATTTTCTCTTGCGTGCCAGTCTATATTATGACTTTCTAACATTTCCGCAGAGTGTATCGTGGAAATCATCCTTACATCTTTTTTAAATCGCGAAATCTGCAGAAGAATGTAATTTTTTCTTCGAAATATTGACTCCCCTTTTTCTAACGGGTAAGCCTCGATTTTCCCGTATTGTAACACCATTCATCCCTTCGTCAGGTAGAAAGAACCCCAAAATTTCTCCGTACAAGTTGAAAAGAATTATTGAGCATTGAAGGTAAAAAAAAAAATCAAGCCAACGGGATCTGCGTCAAGGTTTCTTGGAGCACACAAAAAATTGTATATATTTATACAATTTTTTTTCTTTTCATAATTTATTAATAATTTACAACAAAAAAGCACAATAAATACAAATTTGTGAGTGAAATGTGTAGTTTGAAGTGATATACGATTTAGCAAGAAAATCCGTTATTACGCTATGCGTATTATTACGTTACCCGACGTCCACCACCAGAGAGTAAAAAACGTATTTTTACCTTTCCCGCATTTGAGCACCAAACTAAAAAAAACATAGTTTTACATCTCCCAACAACAATGTGTTAAAAATGTTTTATAGTTTGCTTACCACAGTCAAAATCGCGCGACACATGTGGACGGCAGTGAACTAGGCTGGTGCCAAAATGGGTGTCACGTGACATTTGCTTCCACTGTCAAAATGGTACTAGAGGCGCGTCTATTCATTTTGACGTTAGTGATCAAAGGTTTTTTTCCAGTAATTTGTGAATATGTTTTATATGGCAATCGTTCTACAATGATAAATTGTTTCTATATGACAAATTTACATTTCTAGTAAGATAATAAGAGCCATTAAAAAAAAAATTCAATGTACAATTCATACCTCAACTTGAAAAATTACACACAGCCTACCTTTGGTCATAGATCAATGCACGCCACTGCCAAGTATGATCCTGTATAATATTACCTGCCTGTAGATAAAATTAATAACATACATGTTTTAACGCGAGCATCACGATCATGGGTCAAATGCATTGTACATATAGTTTGGTATTACAGATCGACGAAAACTGGTGGATGCAATTTGTTAACGATAAGTTAAAATAATAGAATGTACGATAGAATGACAGAAGTACGAATAGAATGTCGTATACAGTTAGTGATAAGATAGAGGATTGGAAAAATTTATATATATATATATATATATATATATTCGTACAGTAGTGGCCTTGAGGCGATTTTTCACAAAAACAGCTCTTTACAAATCATCCAAATATATTATTATTATTAAACCAGTCCTTGAAGAAAATGAGCAGGGAAAGGACAAACTTCCTCCTCAGGACATTCGTTGAAGGGGACCTCGGCGTCAGTCAGAAGCCAAGCCGTTAAATTGAAGAATTCATCACTTGGACACTAGATTAAGTGGAGTCTCTCTGCCGTTGGGCAGCTGGATTCGAACCGCCGGGATCTGCTAGACCCGTGCCGTTGCCACGTGCATCTTTGGGCCAAACCAGCCTTGGACCGGGAAGCCACCATAATTGGATCTGTTATATTGATACCACATCATGTAAGAATACTATGTTTTCCTTGTGTTAAAACCATTAGAATATCGAGCCAAGTAAAGCAAAACTCGGATTCATATAGGTATATAACTGATTATCTTCTCCGCTCTTGTAATTGTTGTAACCTTTCTCTGCTTAATCTAATATAACCTACTTCTAAATTTAACCCTTCTTTCATTTTAATGCAAACTGTCTCTACCCTCTTGTATCCAAATTAAGGACTAATTACATTCCGAGAAAGAACTTGCTGTTTTATAACCATGCTTAGCTGAGGGAGAAAGTCCGTGCTGTGAGTCAACAAGTACCTCAGGCGAAGTAAGTAAAGTGGTTGACAGGTAAGAACTTGCGACTTATGTTCACCTTTCTAAACATAACAGGTGTTGTGATCTTCTTCGTATGCTAGAGGCCATAGTGGGATGCTAAGGTTATCCAGCCAGTCAACAGCATCGAGAGTTACTTGGTTCAGCACAGATGTGCCATAGGGAAGCTGATGAAAGGGACATTCTTCTACGATGTATTCAATTGTTTGAATATGTCCGCATTCACAATCCAAGTTCAGAATCCTTTAGGCCCCATTTATGCATCAGTGCCATTTGGCATCTTTTGACATTTGAATAGTCCCCGTTAAATGCCTCGACTCATTTCAGTTTTTGATCAACCATCAAGCTTAACAGAATGATTGTTATTTTAAATTTTGGCAATTTATAGGTCGAACCCGTGACTGAATGAATCGTAAATTTGGCAATATGCACTTTACGTGAATTTGGTTGTTAATGCGGAAGGCTGTTAAAAGAAGATGACGGTCAAAAGAAAGAAGTGAGAGACAACTAGTTTTTCAATGCTGGCGATGGACCTTTCCGTTTGTTGGTGAGCATTAATTTGTATTACAAAAAAGTCAACTCCGCATCGATTAATGTGATTGGACAGTATTTGAACATGGGCACATAATGTGGCAATTTCTCAAATTATTTGATTCAAGAGTTCGATGCAATGTTTTTCCAGTTTTCTGCCACCTGCTCTACTCTACATTTTCACAAAATATGCCCTTATTCCAAAAACGCTTGAAATACGAGAAAACAAGCACCGTTATATTTGAAAACTCCTCTACTGTCATTATAAGTGGAAAATGTTGCTTGTACTATGCAATGGAAGACTTAGAAGAATTGAACCCTAGACGTCTCTGTGTGGAAACCTGATTCTTGAGGGGTCAATTGAAATTGAATAGTGAGAAATAAGATGGATTTGGACAGAAATTAACATAAACATTATTTGAGACATATTTTATATTTCAATCTTATATATTTATGCAGTGATATGTATAATGCATACATCATATCACGCACATATAAAATAAAGATATTTCGCCTTATAGTATAGATCACAATTACTATTATACCTTATCAATACAATATTCAAGAACAAAGTGTTTAAATTTGACACTTACTTTTATAATTGATTTTCACCATTTCGGTTAGTGAGTGGACTTAGCACTTAAAATTTCACAATTGTATGAACTAAAGTAATGTCTACAATAATAACCTTTTCTATAAATTTAAAGCCAGCGTGTTGTGATGCAAATCTTATAACATAATAAAAATGTCTTGTATTACTGAAAATAGTTTTATTTTATTTTTATATGACTTATGTATATCCAAATCACATTGTGTATCAAATTAGATACAAATAATAGCCACTTGGACTGCTATGAAATAAAAGTAACAAAAAAATTATAAATGTATGCCTCTTCATTGACAATAAGTAGTAACATTAAAATAACTAATGTACCCTTAGCCCAAGGATTGACTGCAAGGGACAAAGACCTGGTCACCACGCCTGACTAGTTGTACACCTGTATCCCCTATAGACTTGACAACCATTGGCCTTATTTGGTTAAGCCTGACAGTAGAATCATAAGGTAACTGGGACTTTTTCCTTGCAGTTCAAGACTAAAGGAATTATATATAACTAAATCCTCTCTAAACAACTATTTTAACATCAGTTGACTTAGAAAAATAAAGATTTTAGTACATACCGAGTACATTTTCATAATGTTTTATAATAATCTTGATAAAAAATTATTACATTTTTTGGAAAAATATTTCGTCGCCACACAACCAAAGTTGAATAAATGCAAAAAAATAAATACAAAATGTTTTTTTCGTATCTTTTTTTCCTAATGACTTTACGCATTTTGTTTATAAACTCAGAAAATATCTGCTAAAAATTAATAAGGGATTTTAAAATGACAAATTATCAAACAATTTTCACTTCAAAATTTCCACAAATTCCAGAGATATTTAAAGAATGGCAAAATCTTTAAATTACTCTCCTATATTAAAGAGTTATTCAAAATGATGGGACTCAATTTCGTACCACTATATTTTCTGAATGATACGTTATATGTGAATGATCTACATAGCAATTGAAAGGGGGGGTCTGAAAGTTTTGAATCCCACTGCTAGATAGCTCAGTTGTGAAAACGACCACTAGAGTGCTTATGCCACCAAGCAGCCATTCCGCATTAGTTGTAAGTAAAATGGCTACTATGCAGTACAAGGTTTTCTATTATCGTGAGTTCTATAAAACTCAGTCGGCATATTTTCCACATAGAAGTTGTCATAGCGAACATAATTCTATTCAAGTTTAGAACGAAATGTAAATGGTCATTAGTTACCTTTTGATATTGAGGTTACTCATTTGTCATTGGTATCACTAATTTAAGCAAATTGGATGTCTCTGTAAAGAAAAAAGCCTGAGCTGACCGCATGTATCAGAGGAGAATAAAATTGAGTGCATCATTTTGAATAACCCTGTATATTGTTATTGTTTGATAGTTACATTCAGTTTTAGTTGTATGGTGAGATGACCTTTTCATGGCATCTTCGGCGTATACAGAATAACAGGAGTGTGTGCCCAAAGGCATAGGTAACCATAACCAGGTTGGTGCTCAACAGATTATTGACATCTTGGAATCGCGAATCTAAACAAGGCCAAATGTTTAGATTCGCGGATCCTCGGAGGGCGTGAGATCTGCAGACTCGCTGAAACATCGGCTCAGTCAGAAAAAACAATGTATGTAGTTTCTTAACAAGCACTTCATCAATTCAATCAATCAAGAATAGAAGTCGTGCAGATTCCGCATAACATTAAGTTTCCAGCCGACAGTTAACGACATTGTGCTGATAAATTCCTCCCGGTCGAGTTGCGAGAATGAATGTATCAAGCACGAGAGACGATTTTAACCGCACCTTTATTAAGCAATTAGATGGATGAAACCGTCTCGTCAACCTTCTCACACACGTGAGTGTAAACTTTAATAAAAAAAAAATATATAACAAAGTTGCACAACATTACAATGTGTAACGTGAACTAGCTTAAAAATTAGAAAGGTTCACATCATAAAAGCACTTTTTTTAAATTAGAAATCTCCAAAATGTTCAAGTAATACTGCTTAATTAAGGGATCACATCCGATATAGCATCACTCTTAAGGCAAAGTTTGTCATCACACAAGTGTTCAGCGTCATTATTTAAAGCAGGAGCCTACTAAGCAAAATAATAAAGCACACTCTTACAATCCCACCGAGTTAATCACTTCACTTTGGGCGCGAGATTACTGGGGAGGAGTGAGACACGTCTACTTGAGCCCACAGTCTCCATATCACAATCCAGATTGAAATCTTAAGTCTGCGTCAGCAATAATAGTTGTAAGAATCTACCCCATTAGAATACAGATCCAATTTCCTTTATAATAACAATGTGACCCTCACTTATCAACAAAAGCACCCATCGCTACAGTACTTCCAAAATTCAATTGACATACAGACAATAAATAGTACATGAATTGAAATGGCTTCATGGTAGAGAGCAAATAATAAGCAAATAAAACAATTGTGCTTAATTTAAATAGATTGTCTTCAAAGTTTAATTCTCATACATACGAGAAAGAAAAAATCATATTAGATTAATTAAGTTTTTTTTTCTTTTGAGTTGAGATTCAAATTTCTTATGGAAATATGGATGATACATTATTATTTGGCTACTTCAAATTATTTTGACTACAAACTCTATCTATTCCCCTTCTGACCTGCCAAAATCAAAAACTTATTCCAAACAGTTCTAGAATAATAGAGTAAGCAGCCTGGTAAAATTATGCAGAAATTATCGCGTAACTTCGAAAAATACAGTAGAACCCCAAATTCAAACCCAATAAACTGAAAAAAAATAAACAAATTGAAATTATAAATAAAAAAAAGATTTAATCCAAAAATTACTTTTAATTCTGAATTGATTGTGGATTCGCGCACGAAAATTTGAATTGTGCAAAATTAAATCATATAATTTCGTAAATCTAACATCATCCTCGGAGAACAAATGTTACAAATCGGGTTATATTTACTGGTCTTAAGTACTATTACAACATGAATAATAATCTACACATATTACATGTTATGTCTTTGTAGGAATACAATAGTGATGGCAAGTAGACAACCACTGAATTTAAGCTCAAGAGAAACAGTCTTTCGAATCCCCATGTGGAAAATAATAACAAAAGAATGGCGGAACATGGAGAACATATTGTAAAACTGGTGAAACTCGCTTAAGAAGAAATTATAACTAATATTTTTGTTATTTTTTATTAACACTCAAAACATAATAGAATAACCTAATTTCAAATCATAAAGTAACAGTAAACATAATATTAAATTTTTATTGTTCAAAATTAGCGAAATTTTTAATTAAACCGACGCACTTTCAATCCAACGATTTTATAACAGTTTCTTACATTGGTTCTTCAAGCCGTGCAGGCATGGAGTTGGTACACTAGCATATGGTTCTAGAAATGTCACTTTACCACACCTCTTCTTCTTGATCACCGGAGGATGTAGGGTTCTCGTCAAATGTCTGAAACAAGACAACATTTTAATAAAAGGTTTCAAACTGGATATGCATGCATTTTTTCCGAAACTTAATAAACACCAAACCAAACACAACACCATTTACATGACATTATAATTAAGCAGATTGAAGAACTTCCTAAGAGAGTTTCACTGTATTTCAATTTACACGAGATATGTGGCATTAATCCGAACTTATTATGAATATCTGAATTTTAGAGCCGGCCACAAAATTTAAATTTACACAGAATTTATTTATTTTATTTAGTTTCTGTACATTTTTTTTTCATTTAGTAAATAAAAATTTTCAAAGCTAATAAAATAATTTGTAATGTTTTTCATAGTCCTCACTAGGGGTTCCTGTGCTGAGGCGGTATAGGTTTTATAACCGATTGTTAAAGCTCCTATTAAGTTCTTTTCAAAACTCCTCTTTTCAGATTTCAGCCAGCGATTAAAGAAATACATCGTATTATTACACCAAAAAATACTTAATTTGACAGCCTGGCCGTATATTTTCGAATTACACAGGAATAAATCGTATTATTACGAATTTACTTCAAATACCTAAACTTGACAGGCCAGCCACACTGGTTTTCGGCTTCGAAATTTCAGTTTACAGGGAAATGTGTTATGTGTTGGAAATTTACTTTGAACCCCATACTGATAATCAGCAGCGCAATATATAGATTTACACGGGAATGGATCGTATTATTATGAATTTACTTCGAATATCAAATTTTTACAGGCCAGCTCCGCCAGTAATCGTCGGCGATATTTCAATTAGATGAGAATATGTCATATTCTTCCGAATTCACTTGAATCTTGAATTTTACGGGGAGGCCACATGGATTTTACATGGACTTTTGTTTTTTTTTTCCTATTTTTAATTCTACATTTAATTTTTAAGATCTCTTGTATTTTGAATTAACGGAGTTCTACTGTATACTGTTGTGTGTTGACAGTTTGTACTTTTATCAGTTTATAACTTCAGTTGTAGAAATAATCCTGAATACTGTCTTAAAGTACTTTATCAGTTGTAAAAATAGTCCTGAATACTGTCTGAAAGTACTTTATCAGTTTATAACTTCAGTTGTAGAAATAGTCCTGAATACTGTATGAAAGTGATTTATCAGTTTATAACTTCAGTTGTAGAAATAGTCCTGAATACTGTATGAAAGTACTTTATCAGTTTATAACTTCAGTTGTAGAAATAGTCCTGAATACTGTATGAAAGTACTTTATCAGTTTATATGTTCAGTTGTAGAAATAGTCCTGAATACTGTATGAAAGTACTTTATCAGTTTATAACTTCAGTTGTAGAAATAGTCCTGCACACTGTCTGAAAGTACTCTTGAGACTCCTAGACTATAAGAGTAAGCACAACAACTAACCCTAACATCCTCCCCGCCGAAGCTGGAGAATCCACCGCGGCCGCCAGCCTGGCGCAGGAAGTCGGGCACGGGCTGCTCCGCCTGGTCGAGGATGCGCACCAGATCCCCGCCCAGAGCCCCGTCGTGGCTCGGGTCAAAGAAGGAGGTGGCGCGTCCCTTGTTACCCACACGCCCCGTTCGTCCAATGCGGTGCACGTATTCATCAATGGATTTTGGCATGTCGTAGTTGACGACGTGGCCCACATTCTTTATGTCTGGAAGGTAATAGAAAGATATTATTAATAATTATTTTTGATAAAGCTCATTGAAAGACCGATTATTGACAGAAATGCTCTCCATTCGCCACCATTCACTTCCATGCAGTCGGTTCTCTTCCTCATGCTGCCTCTTGCTCATTTCTACCGGGGCACCCACTTGGTTTACTAGAGGGAAAGGGTAAGGTGAATGTATATTTACCTAGTCCTCGAGAGGCGACAGCCGTGGCGACCAGCACCTTGCAGCGGCCGCTCTTGAAATCGGTCAACGCCTGTTCGCGCTCACTCTGCAACCGGTCCCCGTGGATGGATGTGGTTGAGATTTGCTCTTGAGATAGCCACATGGCTAGGAAGTCTGCATTGCGCTTCGTCTCCACGAACACCATGCTGCGGCTTTCCTCTGCAAACAACCACAAGAGCTTAACCTGGTGTATGCAGTTCTTATCCCCCATACACGGATGTCATATATCAATGTCTTAAAGCCAAGATATTGTATTTCCAGAAACCATTATTTTGAGATAAACAAAGTAAAAAAAAAAAAAAACTTGTAAAATTTAATTTGAATGTGTTCACCGCCCTAACCATACGAACGTACGTGATACGGCCGCTATATCATCGCCCGAACGCAACAAACCGTATCCCGTATGTTCAGGTTAAAAAATAACGATAACCGAAACCCACAAAACATTCGTGATACGTCGTATACATCAAGTTCGTTCCTGCGTTATCGCTTTTAGTATGCCGAGGTAAGCCGAAGCTAACGGATGTGTTCGGTCGTTTTCGTATTCTCCCATACAAGCCACGCCGCTAATCAGTGATACTCCAAGCATGTGGAAAAAAAACCGATGTTTTTTTACCTACTTTTTGAAAAATAACCCAAAGGCAGGGCGGTTAAAATATGTAAATACTTTTGCAATGTTGAGTTAGAGATGCCATATTTGTACAAAGTTGGGTTCTCCTTAGTAGAGTCTAGTTCACAACTCATTTTACAAAGTTGGGTTCTTCTCAGTAGAGTCTAGTTCATAACTCGTTTTCACTAAAAGGTGGAGAAATGATGTCTACCCATCAACGTGATCCACAAAGTTTTAATTTTAAAAAATACATTGTATCAAAACCTGCCCCGCGTGCAGTGGCGTGCACAGAGATTATTATCAGTGTAGAGCAGTAGGAAAAACAGGAAATTACAGTAAAACTTCGGTTTTATATCACCTCTATTTCATGTTTTTCTGCTTCCTGCTTTTTTCTATACATTATTGTACAAATATTTCCCTGAATTTACGATTTGAAACATTTTCGGCCCTCAGCTACATCAGTTTAACATACTGACTCTATTAATTGTTTTTGTATTTAATTCGTAGACCTCCATTTAATTTTTTTTAAATTTAATAATGTTATTATTAAGTAAGTTCTGCAAGTATTTCTAGTTTGTATTATTGTGACAGCTAAATACTTGCAGAACTTATTAATAACATTATTAAATTTGACTTACATTAAATTTAAAAATACTTTCTCTACTTGACATAATGGCAAAAACCTAAAACTTGAGTACCTGAAGAACCTTTTGCTGCAAAGTTAACATTATAATACTATTATTACATTATTATGAAATACAAATATTTAACCATCCACCCCTAGCCGCATTATGGGATGACGGGTTGTTCTTTCTCACTCAGTTCATATAGAACCACAATGAGTGGAAAAGGGACAACAATACTTTCACCCCCAGGTTAAGCGAGTAGTCGCCAGCGGAGTTAAACCACTGCCTTTACGTAAATTTGAAATGAGCTCAGAGTTATTCACTTTTACGAAAACGTTAACTTTATCGGCTCATAGTGTAGCAACCTTTTACTATTCCATTGATTCTCATTCGATTTATACACGAAAAAAATTGTAACAGTCAATGGCAGCGCCATCCCAAGTCATAAAGTTATTAGTTAAGTTGGGGGAAGCACTCGCCAGCGGGGTAAACCATTGCCTTTGGGTAAATTTTAAATGAGCTCCTACTTATTCACTTTTACGAAAATCTATATTTTATTGGAATATATTCTCAAATCACAGCAGATTCCAGTGTTTATTCAATTTGAAACAGAAAAGAGAAGCAGGAGATCTGATAACAATGCAACTTACTGTCTTCGCTTAACAGCTCGAGGAGCTTGGACTTTTTCTTGTACTTGTCCACCTCATAGAAAGTCTGCTCCACGTCAGTGCAGGCACCGCCCACCACGCCCACTGTGATGAATAGATAGTCGTTGAGGAACTGGCGCGCCAGCTGCTGTACGTCCTCGGGAAAGGTGGCGGAGAACATGAGTGTCTGGCGCTCGCCTGTCTTCTTCATGGTGGGATGATTCATCATCTTCTCAATATCCTTCATGAAACCCATGTCCAGCATGCGGTCGGCCTCATCCAGCACGGCGAAGCGGACATACTCAAAGTCCAATCGGTTGCGGCCTACAAAGTCAAACAGCCGGCCAGGGGTGGCCACCAGGATGTGACAACCGCGCTGTAAAGGCGGAACACTAATTCAAATATTATATTGTACCCACTAACAAAACGTTACCGTCTGTGGTAAAATAAAACAGAATTGAATGTAAACACAGTTTTTATTATTTATTAACGAACAGCGATGTGAAAAAAATAAATGATAATGACTAATTGCATTATTGATTGTATTTAGAGTCACATGAATAAATGAAAACCACTGAAACACTTATCTTAACAATATATTTTTTAGGCAACCTGGCACTTTGTTTTCTCGGCCAAGTGCAGGGTCGCGACCTACAACTTGGGAGGTGCTGCAATACACCATTTTTAATTTCTATCATCCTTACTTAACACAACAAAGACATAAGCATAATTGTCATTCGGCATGCAATACTTTGAATGTTCATTTTTGGACAATATGCAACACCGCAGATGTGATTTCCAGGGGAAAAACTGCATATTTATGTGTCACAGTTTTTTTCTTCTCCTGAACAGTATATTTCATGTTACATTTGCAGTATTGCATGCCGAATTATGATATTATGTCAATTTTAGCCATAACCCACAAACAAACTAATAAGATTATTGAAAAATTATGATAAAAATCATGCTTCTTTAGTTCAATGTAAGTTCAGTTCAATCACAATATAGTATGAATAAATAAATATTTTCATGTGATCAGTAAGAACAGGCTCTTACCGATATGCTCTCGGCCTGGTGCCTCACAGCGGTGCCCCCGTAAACCAGGCACACCTTCACCACAGAGCTGTGGGCGAACTTGCGCGCCTCCGTGTAGATCTGGATAGCCAGCTCGCGGGTGGGTGACACAATCACCACCTGCGGCTGCACGCAGCCCTCGGCCGACACCATCACTTCGCTGGGGAACTCTATGAGGTTGTTAATGATGGGCAAAAGAAAGGCCGCCTGGAAATGGAAATTATTCATTTAGTAAGACACCTCACAAGAGCCCCCCTCTGTCTATACAGGATACCGTTGGTGGAATTTTGAGTGTCATTGCTTTTCAGAGCAATGTGCCAATTAATATTGTTTGACACATGCGATTCACTAAGTGTTTATTGTTTGATGACAAAGACATCTCACTATGAGCAAATGAATACTGCCGACATAGTGGTCTGCCAAGTAATTGTCCAGAGTAATATAATACCCATTAAGTTTTATAGATATTTCGTGCCCTTAGAACAGCTAGGTTCTCTCTTTTAACTCAGCAATGTTATGTAATAATTATCTAGAAGTAATTCTCTCTAGAGCCCATTACCGCATGACATGCTGCGTCAGATGGCACCTTGTTTTTCAAAGGGCACGATTTATTGATAAACATTGTTTTCACAAATTACGTGCGGAATTCGAAATTATTGGCTTATTTTAAATTAAAGAAGACAGATTTGAAATTGATGAAAGGGGGTTTCAGCAGATATTATTGATTATTTTAACAATTTATAAAAGAAATGCATAAAATAATAAATAAAATCATCTTTGCAAAAAGACCTCATTTAACTTTAACTGTCTATTGCCATCATGGGATGATCTTTTACCTGATAATCATAAAAATATCAATATATTAAACAAAGTCAGGCATGCTGGCAAAATTGATAAGCTAACCGCATACAGTTTAGTTTGTTGTATTGATTCTACTACTAAGTTGTGGATATGGCCGTGTAAGCAGCTGCTATTCACAGTAGCTGTGGATATGGCCATGCAAGCAGCTGCTATTCACAGTAGCTGTGGATATGGCCGTGCAAGCAACTGCTATTCACAGTAGTTGTGGATATGGCCGTGCAAGCAACTGCTGTTCACAGTGGTTGTAGATATGGCCGTGCAAGCAGCTGCTGTTCACAGTAGCTGTGGATATGGCCATGCAAGCAACTGCTATTCACAGTAGTTGTGGATATGGCCGCGCAAGCAACTGCTGTTCACAGTAGTTGTAGATATGGCCGTGCAAGCAGCTGCTGTTCACAGTAGTTGTGGATATGGCCGTGCAAGTAGCTGCTGTTCACAGTAGCTGTGGATATGGCCGTGCAAGCAACTGCTATTCACAGTAGTTGTGGATATGGCCGTGCAAGCAACTGCTGTTCACAGTAGTTGTAGATATGGCCGTGCAAGCAGCTGCTGTTCACAGTAGCTGTGGATATGGCCGTGCAAGCAACTGCTATTCACAGTAGTTGTGGATATGGCCGTGCAAGCAACTGCTGTTCACAGTAGTTGTAGATATGGCCGTGCAAGCAGCTGCTGTTCACAGTAGCTGTGGATATGGCCGTGCAAGCAACTGCTGTTCACAGTAGCTGTGGAGATTGCCTCCAAACCAAAAGTGATGATAATGCATTACCGTTTTTCCCGATCCAGTCTGCGCACATGCCATGAGGTCCCTGCCCGCCAGGATGATGGGGATGGCGTGTTTCTGTATGGGCGTGGGCTTGGCGTAGCCCGACTTCTTCACGTTGGACACAACGAGGGGGCGCAGGCCAGCGTTCTCAAAAGCCTCGATGTTGCGGGGCGCCTCGTTTCCTGTCACCTGCCAAACGGAATACACTTATTCAAAGAAATATTAAACCAACTATATATGCTAGAGGATGCCAATACACTGGCACTTCTTTCTATACTACAGGATGTGAAATTTATAAATAAATATAGCTGGAGAAGCAACTCCAGAGGGTCTTCATGGAGAGGCTGGGCCTAGGACAGGGACGCCCAAAAGTGCCTTGTCGAGGTGATGGATCTCCGACCCGAATAGGACATGAGGAAGAAGGTGAGATGAAACGGGTATTGCTTAAAAGGTGACAACGCAGTGAACATCAAATTTTGGCAACAATCCACATGAGTTCCAACTACCCAGAGCCAGTGGGACTATGTCATTCCCAATTGGGGAATGTTGTGAAGCTGAAAGGAGTGGGTAGGGGAAGGATATGGGAAAGTTGGGAAATATCTAGCTATTCAGATTTTATCACTAAGCACGGCTGATTCCAAGCAACATTTCGATACTGATTGGTGTTCTTGCACCGGTACGGAAAGTATCTACCGCACTGGAAATGCTGCACATATACTATGCATATATTAATAATTAATTATATGTGAAACAACACATGTTCATGGTTAGTAGTCTTGAAATTAATTATATGTATAACAAACCTTAATAGTACCCCCCTCTCTAAACACAAGAGAAAAATCTCTCATTTAGTGAGGTATTACTTGAAAAAGAAACTAAACAGATTATATAAAAAAAAATTTAGCACTTATATACCTACTATTATTATCATGTAAAAAGTATTATTAATTGTATATAATAAATATCTAAAAAAAAAAAAAAGTGTAGTATGGGTGTATCGTGAAGCAATCCTCATTTGCACTTTGTTTTAACTCATATACGAGGAGTGTTCAAAAGAAAAGGTGAATTTTGAATTTTTTCGAAAAGTATTTATTTATTCATCAATATCCATTTTCTCCCCTTCAAAGTAATCCCCCTCAGATATAATGAACTTATGCCAGCGCTTCTTCCAATCCTCGAAGCACTTCTGGAATGCACTTTTCGGTATGGCTATCAGCTCGTTCTTCAATTCTGACTTTATCTCATCAATTGTGGCAAAACGCTTTTCTTTCCATTGGTCTCTTCAGTTTCGGGAATAGGAAAAAGTCGAGCTAAATCTGGTGAATACGATGGTTGAGGCATGATTACGGTGTTGTTTTTAGCCAAATAACCATGAACAAGCATTGATGTGTGAGCTGGTGCATTATCGTGATGCAAAATCCATAATTTGTTTTTCCACAATTCCGATTGTTTGAATGGTATTGATTCACGCAAACATTGCATAACTTCCTTATAGTATTCCTTATTAACCGTACGACCTGTTGGCAAGAACTCGTGATGCACCACGCCATTGTAATCGAAGAAAACAGTGAGCTAAACCTTCACATTTGATCGAACTTGGCGTGCTTTTTTCAGTCTTGGCTCTTCTGGCCGCTTCCATTGGGATGATTGGGCCTTGGTTTCGACGTCATAAGCTATTACCCAAGATTCATCATCAGTTATGACCCTTCTGAGCAAATCTGGATCGTCGTTGACGCCATTTAACAACTTCGCTGTCACACGTTTCATGCCCAAAACATCTGAGAAAATTGCATGGCATGAGCGATTGATAACTCTGCAACTTCCCTAATAGTGATTCGACAATTTTCCAAAACCATTTTCTTCACTGTTTCGATGTTTTCTTCGTTTGTTGGCGTGGTTGCAACTCCAGGACGCTCATCGTCATTAACATCTTCTCGGCCTTCTGTAAAGCGCTTGTACCACT
Source organism: Halesus radiatus (assembly GCA_022606495.2). Classification (NCBI taxonomy): domain Eukaryota; kingdom Metazoa; phylum Arthropoda; class Insecta; order Trichoptera; family Limnephilidae; genus Halesus; species Halesus radiatus. Next base: position 172,533 of record JAHDVE020009413.1, read on the forward strand.
TATAAACACTTTTTGAGACAAAGTACACTCACCGAGTGCCACAGTCAACATTTTAAGTGCGTTGGAGCACTTTATTCCATTTTTAACGCAAAATTTAATACATATTCTTTGATCCATTTTTTTTCAAAAGTAAAAAAAACACAAAAACGTGACTAACCTTTCCAGTTGTCAAAAACAAACCACTAATCCAAAATGGCTTATAATGCTAACATATGATAAACATATGTGTACCAACATAATAAAAAAAAATCGAATGTACACAGCCCGCGAAAATTCAAAATTCACCTTTTCTTTTGAACACACCTCGTATATACAGCCAAATCAACAATCTCACATCTCCTAGACATTTCGGTAGAAATAAGTCTCCACAGGTTACCGTGTACAAGTCCTACAAGAAGTTTAAAGTTTAATATCAATGATAAAACAATAAACCTTGCTGTTATAATGGGACTGAGTAGTAGTTAATGATCACTAAAATTTTATTGAAATATACACAATAAGGTACAGTGCATACCTGGACTTGAATGTTATCATAGTTGGAAAAATTGATACCACTGGCAATACCAGCGGCAAACATCTCGCCCTCATCCTCGGTGGGTGCGGGGGGGATGTACAGCTCTCTGGGCTTCTCGGGAGCGCTGTCACCTCCCTCGTCTCCTCCATTCTCATGGCTCCCTGGTAATCAAACAAATTATTATTACATTTCATATTTGTTTTTAACCTGATCTGTCGCGGCTATCCCCATACGCAGATGACGCACATGTGACCCATGAAGTTTCACTAAAACACACCCATTATGTCAAAACGTGTCAAGTGGTGGGATATATTGTGCTGAAAAGGCCACCAGTGAAACGGTCAGTGGCGGTTCGTGGCTATTCTCATTGAGAGTAATTAGAGATTTAAAAAGGGAGAAAAAATTCCCTCATCTTCTATACATCCTAGGTTGGATTTATTATATATTTTCCTCTAGATCTATAGGAATTTCATCATAACACTGCACTAGAGATCAGCGACCTGGCAACAAGATACAATTTGATGATTCATTAAAGCGTCTGTGGCTAATGTGTATATAATATAGTAGATTATAAAAAATATTTTAAGTATGATCATAATTTACGCATGAAACTGATAATTTTTTATATAAAAAGTAACATTTTTAGGAGGTAATTAACTTATTTTAATAACAACTTAAAACACGAGTCTAAAAAAATCTATCGATTCTTGCAAAATACTATTCCATACAAATTTGGTATTAACAAATATCAGCCGCTGCGCACCCGGGCAACTGACGGATTCCCAAGGTTTGCATGCTTCCACGGTTTGCCACTTAAGTGGACTATATCTTAGAGTAGAAAGTTTCATGGACATCTTTATGGGCAGTATGTTTTTTTTTTGTGTGAATACCGCACAAGAGTCCCAACTGCTCCCAACCATCTGGAGCCATTAAGACTACGGCATCCCCAATTGGGGTATGTTGTGAGGCTGAAGGTAGTGGGGAGGGGAAAAATATGGCGAAGAGGAAGGTGAGGAAGTACCTGGCTGTTCAGCTCTGGTCACCAAACACGGCTAAAGCCATTTCAAGCAACGTTTCGATTCAGAATGGTGATCTTTCACCAGGGCGATACTAACAGTATCTTACCACTCTGGAACGTGCCGCAAATATACTACATATTATTTTAATAAATTAATTGTGAAACAAAAAATAATTAAATAAAATTTATTTGCGCACGCCGGGATTTGAACCCGCGACTTCCGGATTCGCAGTGGAGAGCCTTACCCCTCGACCATGGAAGAGTATTAATACGGAAAGATGGATTTTGTGTTGAAAGTGTGGTAAAATTATAATACAAGTTTATCTTATTATCTTATCTTTTTATGGGAGTTTACTGCACAAACACACTTTAGGAAAAACAGTCCCTTTAAACCGCTAAGCCGTGATGCAGAAATACTGGATTTTAATCCTTTACCCAAGGTAAAAATAAATTATTTTTTAAACAGATCATTCCCGGGTTACGAATAACCTGACAACATTTGAATTTCTCATACTTCCATCATTACAGCAGGAAAATGTTGCTTGGCAATGATGGAGGACTTAACTAGCAGAGGATTAAACCTGCAACGCCTGGCTGAGAATCTGACTCTTTTGACCACTCAACTACTAACCACCAGTTATAGTGAAAACATTTCTAGAGACATTGCTGAAGACATGATTGGAGAAATTTTGGCTCTGCGACGTGCGTAATATGTAATACAACAAGGACTCAAACGTAGAGATGATCAAAGTTGAATTGACCATAGTCGCTTCCCGTAGACAGGTTTAAGATGTTTGGAATTTTTTTTAACTTTCGTATAACCTGTGATTGCACAGAACCATTGGTTAATTGACCTCATTAATATTAATCACATCTAGATTAAAAGTGTGGTAGTGATAATTTGATATCTGCTTAATAGACAATCAAAAACCAAAAGAGAAATGTTTTAATAATGTGTAGTTATTATAATAATTTTGTTTTTACCTCCTCTTCCCCCTCTGCCCCCTCCTCTGCCTCTACCGCCACCGCGGCCTCTATAACCTAAAATGTGAACAAAATAATATAATTATAATGCATAAAATAAAGAATAATTATTAGATCATTTACATTTAGTTTGGATAATTGACCCTCTGCTAACTCGACAAAAAGTTTAAACTGAGGATAAAAGTTTTTAAAGTGCGAAATTATCATAAATTACAGTAAAACCCCTATTTTACGTTTTTCAAGGGACTGAAAAAAAAAAACTTAAATGGAGGGAAAATGTAAATCGGGGGAAATGAAAAAAAACAACCTTTTTTTAAAAATAATCTTTGCTAATTTTTTTGGTTTACATATTTCATTTTTATAAAAAAAAATCATGTAGGTAGATTAGTTGAGTATTGAAAAAAAACATTTAATTTTTTTTTATTAAAAAATCATATTTGTTGAATTTTTTTGTATTAAATAAAATATTTCATATATTATTAAAAAAATCATGTAGATTAGTTGGTTTAATTTTTTTTTCTCTAATTCTTTTTCAATTGTATATATACATTTAAAAGTTTCGTTTTGAACGCCACCAATGCTCGAAAAATAGGTTTTAAGACCCTCAATGTACTTGGTTGCTTCTTCTTTTGTTGGGATCACTCTCTTCTTCATCAGATGACACTTCTTCAGGTACTGGTACTATAATATGATCCACAATGTCATCAACTTCCACCAAGTCTGATGTCATCACGTTGGAGTCAAGGTTTATATAGTCCTCCAAGGGTTGATCTGAAATCCTTTCCCGCCTGTCATTAATATTGTACTCTGTATTTCCTTCCACCGCTACCTCCTGATCCTTGTTGATGCCAGCTTTCCGGAAACAATTTTTTATAGTTATCTCTGTGATTTCACCCCATCCCTTAAAAATGTAATGCATTGCATCTAAAATAGAGACCTTAAATTTTTGGGGGTCCGCACCTCGTTCCAATTCAGACAATAACTTATTTATCAAGTTTCTTCAAGAAAAAGGAAGAAAAGATTGTAATAAACTCGTAATAAACTCGTAATAAACTCGTAATAAACGAATACATCAAATAATAAACGTAAATACCGTGTGCAAATGATGATCACAAATAACTTCAAACAGAAAGACGCGTCACAAATCGAGTTGAAAACCGAATAGGAAAATCGGAAGATCCAACTGGACAGATCAGATGTTATAACATTTTACAAATCGTTAAAATTGAAAGCTGTCGGCCAATCACGGCACGGCAGATAAAAATGTGACAACTGCGCCGGCGCATTGTCATGTGCGCGTCCAATCACAGCACAGATAGCTAAAATTGAAAGTGGGCGGCCAATCGCGGCACGACAGATAAACATATGTCTTCTGCGCCGACTCATTGTCAAGCGCGCGTAAATCACACATTTTGAATATTTTCGACGTAAATTGCGAGAAAAAAAACGTAAAAATCAGGTAATAAATGTACTAAAATACATCGGAACTGAAATAATAACACGTAATTGGCGGGAAAACGTTAAATCCGGGGATGTAAAATACAAGTTTCACTGTATATAAAATAGTGTACATTTGGAGACAAAAATATTATTACAAGTTTACATACCTCCTCCTTCCTCTCCATCATGATCTCCCCCGCCACTGTTTCCGTGCCCATTTGACCCTCCGTCTAAAAATAAATAAATAAAATTGTTAGACATACATTAGGATAAGTCCAATCGAAATTGTCTTAGGGCCACATTCAAACATCAAAATGATTTATGGTTACGATAAAAATTTATACAATTGTACAATATCTGTATTGGGATCCGTCGAAGGAAATTATTGTGTGGAGTTAATGTAAAAAAAAAAAAAAATCGCCAACGCTAGGCTAGTTACATACATTGTAGCTGCATTCACCTGCGGTCATTGCCCTTTAGCACAATGTGCAATCTTATGCTGACATTTTTATTATGACATGGGGATTTTCTTTTAAAGAGAAAAACACTATTAGGCGAGGGATGCAATTAGCTAGGTTTTCACCCCTGCCGCTTAAGAGGTTATGGATAACCTAACAATAGCGGACGTTACACATACGTTGTGGACTCAAAATCTCACACTTCGTTCCAATACATCCACTGAAACATGTGTAAAGGCAGCGACCTGCAGTCCTCACGCCCTGTCAGTCCGACGCGTAGGTTTTTCCCAGCGATCAGCGTGAAATGCCTTTATTGAAATGTTTTTTTTTGTTTATGGCTTTTCACCGACTGCCGGCGGAAAATCAAAGAATAGAAACTTAAAAAACAGTATTAGTTAATTTTTTAACGAAACATTGCAAGCAAATACTAAATTTTCACTGTTCAAATTTATAATCTGGGTAATTATGACATGATGTTATTATTTTAATCGGTAAATGACCACAGCAATGTCTATCTTATGATATCTGTGATCAAAACTGTAGCAAAACTATTAAACCATAAGACGTATCACGCACCAATCAGGCCACACTTCGCTCCGATCTCTGAGAAATCCCTTTACAAGTACACTTCCGCACTGTGGTGACTTTTTTTACCCAAACAAATGGAACGTTTCGGCCGGTAGGCCGATCTGGCATATCAACAGGAATGAAAATCGAGAAAAACAGGCGGAAATGTGCATGTAGGAGATGAAAATATTGTAATTTCTCCTACTACCATCATAACAGGCAAGAAAATGTTACTTGAACAAAGATAAAGGTAGAGGATCAAACCTGCCACGCCACAGTAGAAACAACGCTTTGACGATCAACATAAGCGTTTTGACAGACAAATAAATTTTGCTAACAGAGGTAGGTATAGAACTAGGAGACTATAATAAATAAATATGAATAATGTTCTCACCGTCTTCATATTTGTTATGTCGCTCTCCCCCATAGCCGCCGCCGCCGCCGCCTCCTCCTCCTCTTCCCCCTTCTCGGCCGCCTCGGTAGTCTCCCCGGCCCCCGCGGCCCTCCCCTCGCCAACCTCCTCGGCCCCTTCCTCGACCTGGAACATTAAATTACATTTTATTCCTCCAACATTTAGAGTTCATGATGTAATTATCCCGTGATTGCTCTAATGACCCTCAACACCAACAACCAAATTTTCATGAAAATACTGTGAAATCTATGATACAATTGAAGATTTAAGCAATAAATTGCCATAAATCTAAAAGCATTTCTGCTACGGAAACCATTCCACATTCTAGTTTATATTTGGTAAATTCCTCAAAATGGACATGGAAATATTCACCTAATTCGGTCAGCTAGGATGTCCATTATGATGTATTTATCAAATGGCGAGCATACAACTATAAGTGGCCAAGTGAAGATCCCTGTCCGTTGGCAAACTCAAACTCGCAGCTCCGTAAGTCAGAATATTTTTTACATATATGACATACATATATACATAGTATACTTTATACTATTATATGAAGCCATCACTTTGTGGTTATCTATTATAATACACTTGCCCTGACGATGGAATGGTTGTTCCGAAACCGGTAGGAGTGTAAAATAAATGTGGTTAAAACAAAGTTTGAGTGTTTTATTTGATTACAATATAATTTAATTAAAAAATATTCTAACTTGCGAAACTATGAACCTGGAATAAAAAAAGGACTCTAATTTGGCCACTTTTCATTGTGTACTCATAAAATATGAATTGGAAATCAAAACATGAAATTACATAATAGAAAAATGTATTTACATATGTTAGGGTAACAGGACTTCATTTTCGATTTATGGCAACTTATAGCATAAATCTTCGATTGAATCATAGTTTTCATAATAGTTTTACATGTTTTTGGTTATTGGTGCGGAAGGCTGTTAACGGAGACAAAAGAGGATGTAAATTTAAGCGAAAATGTAAAAAAAAAATTGATAAATTAGTATTTAATAACAATGTTCATTTTAGTTTTTTAAAGATGTTTACCTCCTCCTCTGCCACCGCCATAGCCGCCGTGGGAATCTGGAAAGTAAAACAATTTCTTAAATTTATAGTAATAATAACTAACTGCACGAGTATTACCATAGAATAAAGAATACACAATAGAAATACCTTCCAGGTATCCAAATCGGAGCCCGCATGCCTCTAACTTAGTACCTTTTAGTTTTAGCCTCGAGAGAGCCAATAAAAATACAGCACTCTGTCTCTGATGAAATATTTTTTTTTATTAGAAGTTTTAAGAACCAGGATTCAAAAATAGCCCTAAACATCACTACAGGTTGCTAACTCAAACAATATCAAAAATGCTTTTCCTATGAATTCTATAGTTGGGAAAATGTGCAAAGTTTCAAAAGACAAAAATCTTCAAACTGTAATCCTTAAATTCCATGAAATGGATCCCAAAATGTCTGAAAATATGTGCAGTTTGAAAACCAGTAAAAGCAATTTTGAATGTTTTACCTAAAATGCTAGTACGTATTTCATATATAATTAAAAATATTACAGTTAAGGATTATTATTTTTCGAAACCTTATACATTTTACTAATTACCCATATAGAATGAACAGTAAATTATTCATAGTATTTCTTGAGTTAGCAACCTGCAAAAGTATAAGTAAAGTGCATAATTTTGGGTACTGACCGTTAAGCCCTGATTGCGCCAGACTTTTTCATCGCGAAACATGCCCACATCGCATTTCTTGTGTTCTTATTTATTCTATGAGTATTACAAATTCCAATAAATTGATAGAGCCTATAGAAATATTATGATTATGGATGCAATATTGTACAACAGGTAAACAGTACAATCGGATAATGTAGCCTTAGTTATCAGATAATTAATTAATATTAATGAATCATTTATTATTGCATGCATTAACCCTTTGAACCCTATAGGTCGGTAAACCGACAAGATTTGGCTAGGCAAATACCCCTAAAGGCATAATTTTTTTTTGCTGGAGGAAGTTTGCAATTATTATGAATTAAAAATGAGTTTTCTTTTTGACAATTGATATTTGATCGAAATTGCATTTTTACTAAAATATTATTTTTTTTGTCAAAAATTGCTCAGAAGCTCGGAGAAATGGTGCTAATACAATGAACACCTTGGGGTTCAAAGGGTTAAAAATCGATAAACCTAATGTTATTGTTTTCCACAACGGATATTATCTTCAAACCACATAGATAAATTTAACTCGCAATCGGAAATAATCAGATTATTTTTATGTCGGGGAGACACATGCTAATTTGATTAGAGTAAACGTGGGATGATCTTCAACTTAAATAATATTTGGGCAAGTGAGGAATAATAGCAAATAGTGGCCAACAACAATGTCGTCATTAACACAAAAGGTTATCTATATCTTTATACCCCAATTATGAAAAATGGAAATAAATGCTATTGCTATTGAAAATATGTAAATTGTTCAGCTATTAAAATTATTACATATACTCTACAGGGTGTATTAGGACATAACTGAGAAACTTTAACCAGTGATTCCTGAGTTTATTTGGACTAAAAAAGTAGATGGCATTTTGGTCTTTAATCAAAAACAAACAAAAAAATCACCGGAGACCAAAATACCATCTACATTTTTTAGTCCAAATGTAAGCTTGTTAAAGTTTGTCAGGTACGTCATGAAACACTCTATATAATTTTATCAATGGGTTGGGGTCTTAATTTAGTGGTAAACCATTCATTGGTCTGTGATGACTTAAAGCGAAGTTTAATGTTTTCAATGGTTAGGTTGGTTAACCAACCGTTTTTACTTGTGAAAATGAGCACAAGACACATTTCTAAATACCATGTATAGTATACCTCCTACCACTGTACAACTGTACCACTGCTGCCATTTAAATTAATTAACACTATTTCAGTGCCTTCCTTTTTTCTACATATTTGTCAGACTATACAAAACCAATTACGGAATGGGAAAACCTAAGATCTTCATGAGTTTAATTTAATGGAATTATTCACTCACCACCATTGTCGTCCGACTGGAAAGGGGTGTAGCCTCTTCCAGCTGAGAAACTTTTGCCAGAATCTATAGTCGGCAACGTCAGATCCTAATAAAAATAAAATTTTATTTCTTTGATTTGAACATGGACATTTTGAAAATCATGCAATATCAAACTGTCAACCTAAATGAATTCACGTTAAACCCAAAAGCCTGGCTTTTGGGTTTAACTTGAATTCCAACAATAACCACTAGGCTTTTGAGGTTTTCCTTTATGCTGGCCAAACCTCACAATAATACAACATTATATATATATATATAATAGCTATAATAATAATAATATAATAATAATATAATAGCTATATATATAGCTAGTAGATTTTTTTTAGTTTTGACTAACATAAGGAAAATAAAATATGTATTTCTTTAGGAACAAACAATAATATTAAAAAAAAAACTGGGTTATGGAAGTTCGCAAACAGTAATAATTTACAATCTGTTTTTATGGTGGGATGATTGCTGATGATAATTAGGCATATGCATAATATGCATTTACATAATTGGACCTTTTTGGTCATTAGTGCATATTTGAGCCATTTTTGGTCGTTAGTGCATATTTGAGCATCATTAACCTTTGGAATGCTGAGCTCCTGCAGCCTAATATTTCCGTAGTGTACCGAGGGTAAAATTTTGTGTGTTCCGGCTCAGCCTATTTTCGTAATAACTTATTTGTTGCAAAATGATGTTTTTGTAAATTGTACCGTCTTAGAAATAATGTGTTTATACAACAAACCATCTTAGTAATAGGGATATTTCCGTGCGTATTGATCGTTATCTTCGATCTCAAATACTTTCTCACTCTCGCATCGCTTCATCACTCATTAATTAGGACGAAGGATGCGATTGGTTACCTTTTCACCCCCGACCCTTAGGCTTAGAGATGTGACCCCGTGGGAAGGGATGTCACAGCTGTGATGACCTATGTTTTAGCTCCAGAGAGCGAGTTACTTCCCGGTGCCCAACGCGCCCCTTCAGCTACCTCCGGCAGGTCTAACACAAGAGATGCTTAGTTAATCGTCTGCTTGGAGTTCAGCTAACCCAGAGGGAGAGCAAATTCCCTATATTTTTGTCTTTTCTGAAGAAACGGTCAGTTTTTGGAACAGCCTTCCCCGTAGGAATTTCGCAATCCCCCGAGCATGAAATAAAAATAAACCTAACAGGCTTAAGCCTAGTGAGGTTAATAATTGGATTTCAATAGAAAAACAACAAAAAATGTATGTAAAGAGACAATAAATAAAATACTGCTTTGAAAATAATATACATAACATTAAACACCAATTCTTAGCAAGTTCCAAGAGTGATAAATAATAATAAATCACAATGTGCGATTAAAAAAATATCAACACATTTTACTAATAAACAACAAACCTCCGATTCATTCCATTCGTCCGCCATTGTTCCTGAAAGAAATAATAAACAAAATTACAACACTGTTGTGACAACTATCAAATTGCTGTGGTGCAGAAATTCTAGAAACTTCATCCTACAGTAAATATTATTAAAAGAATAATTAATTGTTTATTGGTTCTGATTGCTGTCTATCATAAGGTGACCATGTTTTTGTTTTTGTTTTTGTAAACCAGGACATATTTCAGAAAAAAAATTATAACTTTCCCAGATTCTGAAAAAAAAATCATCAGGGATGAAGACTAGAGAATTCTGAATTTTTCTATCTGATATTTGGAGGTATTAACCGATTCTGATTCCGTGATAACTGATTTAATGTCTCGAATGGCACACTTTCTGAAAATGAGTGGTGCGATTTTGGGAATAGATGATTGACAATTATTAGATCTTTGGATTTTTTGTGTACTGGTTTGGGATTACGACTAACCTAGACAGAGAACCAAAAACCAGAACGAATGGTCACCATTTTAAATGTGATTACTGAACCAGAATATCAACTACCGGAGTCAGTAAAACCACAGCATCCCCGATTTGGGGCATGTTGTGAGGCTCAACTTAGTGGTGAGGGGAGGGAGACGAGAAAGAGGAAAGTTGGGTAGTGTCTAGCTATTCTGATCTGGTCCCTAACCACTGTTTAGGCATTTAAGTAACCTTTCAAATCTGAATGATGTTTCAGCAGGGCGATACTGAGGGTAGCCTACAACTCTCTCTTCCATTAAAATTTGTACATATTAGGCAGCCGATACACCCATACGTTTTTTCCCGGAAGTGACTCATGTGAGCTTATTCTAAATTTACCAATGCAAACTACATTGTAAGTTACTTACCGTAATTTATAGCAATTGCAACAGGTCTAATAGTGTCAGTGAGAACTTACAGCCTTCTCACAGCTTATGAAATTAGTTTTGATTAGTTGAGATGTTTACCGTAGGTTCGCAATAGCACCTATGCCAATAATTAACAGGTTCATTGCTAACTAAAATTCGTACATATTAATGCCATGCTGAGAACATTTGACTGAAAGATCGAGCGAACTAAAGGAGTGTTTACATGAGAATAATATTGTATAGACATCATAATTTACTGTTTTTTTTTTTTCAGAAAGAAAACGAGAAAGGGGAATGTGTAATGTTTTATTTATTATGGCGAACTAAAGGAGTATTTACATGCGGAAAAATTTCGTATGGACGTAAACGCTGTTTTATGCACGACAATGACAAAACGCTTCTAACGACCGGTATGAATGACGGATCTATTCAAACTGCCGAACAGTGACAGTGCCTAGCGCTGAGGCTAGAAACGACTCAAAACCACATGGCTGCGCCTGTTTTAGACCGGAAATGGAACAGACGGCGCAACGCGCGAGGCGCGTTGCGCGCATGCCGGTCAAATTACTGTCAACGCGTGACGCGCGGTGTCAGCAATGAACGTGTTAAAAGACAAATTTTCACAGGATTTTTTTCACATAAAAAACCAGGTATTTTAATATTTTTACTAAATCTAAAATCGCTTAAAAGAGATTTCTTAAATTTTCACTGTTTAGAAAACTCGCATTAAGGATACACAATTATCTTCTGGAAAACAATACAAAAAATAACACTAGGTATAACCTAAATAATACAACGGAAAGAAAATTATCTGACGTAATTTATTTTTCAGGTAATAAAGAAGCTTTCCGAATATGAGCATCCTTCTTTTCGATTAGCGTTTCAATCCTTTCTAACATGACATATTCAAAATCGGTTGCCGTTATTCGATAAAATTAAACAACCATTATTACTCCTCCATTCTTAATTCTGCAGTTAACGGAACAAAGGTTGGTTGCCTGGAGAATTTTTTCTCTCAACCCAATATCTATTCTAACACTTTTCTTGAGTCCTTTCATCTTTATTTTCAAAATTACGTAAATTATTCAAAATTATAATCATTAACATCTGAGCAATTTACATGACCATTAATTACCATAAGTTCGATCAATTCATTGGTTAAATCATTAGCTCATAAAAGTTTATAAGAACAAAGCCATAATATTCCATACTTTTATCGGTCTCAAAATTCTTTCAGTTAAATCAATTCTACGGTACAAAATCATATTTTAGCACATTAATAACCCTATATACGAGTATAATACAATACAATAGACTACACTTTCAATACTCGTCTCAATTTTAATGGTTCCTAACCATACAAACAAATATGGACAAAGAACTTTAGATTACATGATTCTTAGCTGTTTAAACGTTACCCGCTGAATTAAAAAAACTGTATTAAAATTTTTTTTTTTTTTTCGAAGATGAATTCTTCTTCTAGAAGGTTTTCACTTTGTGATGTCATTATGTATTTTAATTAAAACAAAATAACTTTGTATACATCACTTTATTAATATACAATATTACTACAAAAAGTATATTAAAAAGTATATATATATATATGTATATAAAGTATATAAAAGTATATATTATATTTGAGTATACATTGATACCTGAAGATGTGAGCATCGCTCACGAAACATGTAGTAATATTGTATATTAATAAAGTGATGTATACAAAGTTATTTTGTTAATTAAAAAAAAAAAAAAAAAAAAAAAAAAAAAAAAACTAAACAGTTGTATTAGATAATAAGGAAATATTATTTTATGTACGATTTATTGTTGTCTTTTATGTTTTTATTTTATTTTTTATATTTATGTAGAAATAGTTTTGACCAAGATTTTTGTAAAATATCTATGCTTTAAGTTTGTTACATATGCTTTTTTGTTTTTATTTTATATAGATATATATATATATATATATTTAGAAACCATAACTGTAAATTTTGAGTTTTGAATAACAACAGACAAACCACAAAAAAACAGTTTATCGGGACTTTTTGCATTACGAAGCTTGTGTGGGTAAAATAAGTTTAAAAAAATTTATCACTTAACTTACTGGTGACAAGTGCACTAAAAAATAAACAATTACACCTAAAAAAATCACAGCAAATGTATAAAATTTCAAGCAAACAAAAACCTACTGAATTGAAAAAATACTGATTGCCTTCTTAGTAACTACAGAATATCCACCCATCACCTCACAATTGATTACGGTTCAAATAATATGATAGTTTTAATACAGTTCTCTAATTACATAAAGGTTGGAACAGGGTCATGCTTTGATTGGTAATGAAATAATGGGCAAAGATTAGTAGGTGGGTAATGGACAAAAAAATATGTAAAGGATTGACAGGAATATTATTGAATGATATTTTAAAATAATGATCAACAGGTAATATTTATTTCCATTCTTTCATTGTGTGTTTGTCAAGTATTCGTAATGTCATTGATGGTTTCCTGATTACAATTATTATATTATGTATAATATTAAGTAATTTTTGTGTATTTATGAATGAAATGTTATTGGTGTTTGCTGTATAATGGAAACACTTTTTTATCACATAGGAGGGCATTTTGGCACTTATTAATACTGGATGAATACTAAATCAAAATGCTGCAATTACCGTTTCTTTTGCTTGCCACTTTGTGATCTCTACAACATGTCTATTGTTTCTAACATCAAAATACAAAGTTGTTTGTTCAGGGAGGGGTTTGTTATAAATATATTATATTAACTAAAATAAACAATGCTTTTTTCAAACTTTGGCTATCGTGATTGACACGATATTTGATTGACACAAAAAAATGAGAACTAAAGCACATGGGTACCTACTTAACATTCATAAAGGTCATTTCTCACTATAATACAACAATGTTGGTATTTAGGCTGAGTTACAAGGAAGTTCCCTCTACTCAGTGAAAGCTTCAAGGCCAAATACTCATGAAGTAATTTTTGCAGTTTTTGTTGTGGTAAATAAACCAATTAGTTAGTTCAATGCATTTATTTAAAAACCAGCCAAAATAATCTCCGGATGAGGCTTTTAGCACTTACTTGGATAGCAACTGATGGATTACTATTTAAAATATTATACTATGTATATTATAAGATAACAATCGCGGTAAAACCGGGTAATCCGGAAGATAAATAATACGAATTAGCCCTATATCAAATAGGTAAAATGTCCGAGATAACAAAACAATATCGATACAGATTGCACTATTTCAAAAAGGACCAAAACAATCGGTAGTCGGCATGCGCAAATGCATCACTTAACGATGCTAAACCGCCGAGGATTATTTATAGCAGGTACGTGTTATAATAATATAGTAAGTTGATTTGATGAGGTTCAGTTAATTCTTGGATAAGATAACGGAATTTAAGGGTAAAACAGGGCATTCGGTTTTCATTACAACATGTGGTATTCTACAATTCTGTAGATCATGATAACGTGAAAGAATATTGAATGTCAGCTAAGAAGGAAGACGGCAGTCGGAGATAAAATATGATACATACCAGAATACTCGTGTGTATATTCGGTTGAAGTAAAATTTGTATGGCGAGAGTATCGGAACAAAGGGAATACGACGAAAAAGCCGGCAATGTGCAAAACAATGCAGATTTTTTATTCCCGCTTAAAAACCAAAGACAGACCAGTGAATAGAAGAAAAATCCTTCTAGAACAAAAACTGTAATCGCTATTATCTCTAGATAAGAACTAACGTGGACTCGTGTACCTATAAGCGAATGACTATAGCTTGGACTCCGTCATAGATATACCACTCTCGTATTGGTAAAAGTGTATAACTTATTCTTTACCAACTTTTTGAGAGGCGGCGAGGGAAATGGGATTAACCCTTTCATCGGCCCTACTGCCTATGAATTCTTAGACTACTATTTGTAAATTCCATTAGTGGAGCAAGGAAGAAGACCACGTTCTATTTTTTATTTTATTTTTTAAATATATATTTTTTAATAAACCATTCCAAAACTGTATTATTTTTTAATTTTAAAAAAATGTATAGATAGGTGGGTAAAACTTTGTATATAATAAATAAAGTGAACAGTATTAAATAATTATTTTTCATAATTTGTATTGTTTGATACGACGGTGCGTCGGGCAGTTGGTATTATTCTAGGAATAACGCAAAAAGGGAGGAACAGAAATGCGATCTTAGGTAGTTACAAGTAATTTATTTTTATATCCGTGGGTTTAGTCTTAAAACTAGAGTAAAACTTAATTAGACAATTCAATAAAACTAGATACCGAATTACTTAATTCTACTGTTAAGGTCTTTGTACTTAAAATTAGAGGTTCACTGGCTGACATTGTGGGAGGAATTATGATTAGAGTCAGGCACTTCCCTTTTTGGTGATTGATGGATGTCCAGGGTCCAGTGGCTGCGTTGTATGTAGAGTCCTCGCGTTCGCACTACGTATTCGTGTACCTCCGGATCGGGAGTAGGTGCAACGCGGCGATAATCAGAGGCCTGGGCGGTCTCCGATGTTGATCTCCGAAGGGCGAAGATCAGTTACTTCCTTCTGGGATGGAAGCGTAGAATTCGTAGAGCGTAGAGGACCTGGGCGGCCTCTCCAAGGAGCGAGAATAGGAACCTTCCTGGGCGGAAGGTTTCACTTGGCTGTGTGTCCTGGGCGGACTACTGCAACCGACTCTCCGTCCTAGGCGGACTCTTGCAAAATTACTCGTGCTTCCTCGGTGGAAGACTACACGCGACTCTCCGTCCTGGGCGGACTCTGGCAATCGACTCTCTCCTAGAGCCCACTGTCCTTCTGTCTACCTGTCTACCTGTATTGTTCAGCGGTCGTTCCATCAGCGGCTCAATTCCTTTGAGGGGATTATTGCCGTCCCATAAAATCACAAAGGAATTGCGGAATTTCCCAAAATAGCAGTTAAGATTATATTATTTTAGTTACGATTTTTCCTAACAATAGGTTCGGCTAGCCTTTGTACTAAATTCATTTTATGGCCGGTCTAATCTGGGAATTCCTATTATTTAAAATGCACATTTTAAATCTAAATATTTCGGTGAATTCGGTCAATTATTTTAGGTGATTACAAAAGGCTATATCATGTTCATAAAGATATTTAGGACGTTAATTATTTATACTTATAAGAGGTACATAATATACAAAACAATTACATAATTAAATTATATAAAACAAACCTTTTCACGTATCAAAATGAAAATGTATGCTAATATCTGCATATTGTAAAGCCAAGGATAATTTTTTTAAATATGTTTCGTCAAAATAAAAAAGGATATTTTTGAGTACATTATTTTTTTTATAAGGGGAACTCTGTTTCTGAAACATGTAAATATTTAATTATTAAAAAAGTGATGTATAGAAAAATATTTTTATTAATTTTTTAATTTTCTGCTAATTATTCAGATCAGTATACAAAAACTGTGGGCTACTTTGGTACACTGTTAATCGTGTTACACACAGTTAATATAATATCATAATATATATATATATATATATGTGTGGGTAGGGGGAGTACGCCCGCCATACAATTGTCACAGATATGTGATAGTACCCGTGTGTGACGACTGTATGGGATTATATGGCGAGCGATATCGAGAGAAATGCTAGTCTCACATATAATATTAACTGTGTGTAACAGGCATTAGTCCCTGTAAGTGGCTTCCACATGGCATTTTTTTTTCAAATAGTATACCCGTATTATATTAACTAAGGTTTTTTGTTTGTAAGAATAAAATTTTGTCATATGTGATCTATAACCCCAAATTAAGCAAAATATATAGATGTTCTTTTTCTTGGATTATTAATATCATTATAATAGCTATTATAGCTGTCAAGTGTCAGCGCGAAGTTTTTGTTTTTGCGTTGAAAAGGGAGGTGTTCGCGTAAGGGGCGTGCGCTTCCGCTGACGTTCATATGATTACTGACAAATGTAGAAACTTGGAGCCAGCTATGGGACGTACCCTCCCGCCTTCAAAGAAAATAAGCTCTACGCTCGACCAACTAAGGTGGCTTGAATTGAATTATTATATTCATATACATATTATTGTCCTCTATAATGACTTTTAATATCTACCAATATTAAATAGTATGGAAAATAAATGATTTTTTTGTGAAGGTTTCGTAAGGAAAGTATTGTCGCAATAATAATAATAATGAATGAATACCTACCGTTGCACTGGCATAGCGCATAGCCGGCTGACACAAAGTAAACAGTTACTGTTGATGTACGAGTATGTATTTATTTGTTTGGCCAGTGACTTACCCTCCGACCTACTTCCTACTTATATTCGGTTCTAGATCGATTTGTGCGAAAGCGATGTAGTTAAAAATTGTCGCTTACTAAATTCGAATGTTGATGCAAACAGATCTCCTTTTAGAGGATATCTAATTTTTTTTTCACGAAGTACCATATAACACCCCACCAATGTAGATAAATACAAGTTCCAAAGCATGCTACGGATTTCAACAACTAAATAGGTGCTATCGTTGATAAAATGTATAAATTCCCAATATACGAGTACGTGATTGGAAAAACGCTGGCAAGCCAATGCATTTTTTTTACAAAGAACACTTATAAAAATTTACCCAACCAGAAGCGTAGGTCAATAATTAAAACCCACTGAGTATTGACAAATAAACGTGATATATCCTTTGGTATTGACTAATGACCGAATTCACAGACATACTTAATTTTTAAACATGTGCATTTCAATACGTAATAATTTTCCCAGACTAGACAGGCCACGAACAAATTGCACAAAGGCTAGCCGCGTGTATTTTTGTCCAAGCCCGGAAACCATCGTAAAGCTTAGGGTCATCGTAAAGTACCCTTAAATACTATTTTAGAAAGTCGGCATTATTTTACAAAAGGACAGCAACAAAACCTAAAGGGAATTGAGTGGCCCGCCAGACAATAGGAGCCATAAAACCGACCCTTGAACGGGCCGGGCCGACACACACAGTCGGGCCGAAAAATTCGTAATGACCGTGGGACCAATCGCCCGCGGCCGAATGAGGTAATGGTCGACGCTGGCGCCAGGGAACGTTGCAACGTTTCCGTCAACGGCGAAGGGGAGAACTAGATCCCTACAGATGGTTACACCAACAGGGCCTTTTTGACAAGAAGACAGTTGGTTTGAGGCTTCCGCCCAGGAAAGTACCTATTCTCGCCCCTCGGAGAGGCCGCCCAGGACCTCTGACGACGGTGAGTTTTACGCTTCCGCCCGAGAAGGAAGTCGGATCTTCGGCCTTCGGAGATCTACGGCAGAGACCGCCCAGGCTCTGCACTACGAGTGAGTTTTACGCTTCCGCCCGAGAAGGAAGTCCGATCTCCGCCCTTCGGAGATCTACCGTAGGAACCACCCAGGCTCTGCACCGCGAGTCGACCCCACGCTTCCGCCCAGGAAGATACTGATCTTCGCCCTTCGGAGATCAAACCTTCGAAAACCAGCCACTGGACCCTGGACAGCCATCAGTAAAGGAAAGTGCCTCTGAACTCTCATTATAATTCTTCCACCCTGTAACCCAGTTAATACTATACTTTCACGTAGTATCAACACCTAAAGATAAAGACTTTTACGTAGGATAACTAAGACTTTCCCGTATAATTAAGCCCAGTGAATATCTAGTTTTAAGAATTAACTTTCCCGTATAATTAAGCCAAGTGAATCTCTAACTTTAATAATCAACTTTCTCGTATAATTAAGCCCAGTGAATATCTAGTTTTAAGAATACAAACTTTTACGTAGATTTAAGCGAAGTGAATAGTTAATTTTAAGAAACAAGGAGTTCACGTAGAATTAAGTACTGAACAATCTAATTTTAATGATATTTTATACTTAGTTAAGATTAACTTTAGTTTAAGACTAACCCTATGATTATAACAATAAATGCCTTATATTAAATACATAAATTGCTTTTCAGTTCCTAAGCTTTTTGCATTATTCCTATAATTATAACCCACTGCATTAATTAGTGTCTTATCAAACGTTATTTTGGTAATTTCTTCAATTTTTGTTAAAATGTTTCTGAATCGAAATTTCGATTTCATAATGTATCGATTGAGAGGCTGTCAACACTAAAGAGCAAAAATAGTATCGGTATCAATCATGTATTATTCTATGGATCAGAAATCATAAGTACCTGAAAATATTGTTCTTGTCAATTATTGTATTTCTATCTGTTTGACAGTTGCGGAAATTTTGCGGTTATATTGATAATATAGATACGTTTACGGAGAATGCAAGTTTTTTTCTAAACGTTTTCTTTATCGCCACTGATTATATCGAAGAGCAGATGGTTAGATATTTGGTAAACTGGGAAAAATTGTTAGTTCATTTTTACGTAAAAATAGACCCAGTATGTATGTATTTTCCTATGATTTTTTGTTTCATCGTGTGCTTGGTTTGTTTACACAAATATACATTTTCGTGGGTGCTGTTTATTATTTTGCAAGTGTAAATTATTCCTTGTTTTGTTTATGAGTTGCTTTCTGAAGGTATTTTTGAGTGAAGCTTTGTTTGAGATTAGGTTAAGAAGCTAACATTCGATTTAGTTATGTTTACTCCCAAAAAAATAATCTCCTTCCTGACTTCCGGTGATTGTTGACTTATTGTATCCATGTTTTTGATATTGTGGAGGTAAAAGTAAAGCATTTAGTGCATATACCACTACATTTGCAAAACCGGAGATAGGGTGATCTTATTTGCAAATAAAGTATTTTATGGCCTCTTAATTGAACTTATTAATTGATTTTAGGCATCTATTTACACTGCATAGTATTTGACAAAATAAAATTGATATGTGTTTGGTTTGTTTGCAAAGAGTTTTATCTGTCCACAAATCGATTGTATATCATGTAAGTACATATACTTATCTCAACATAAATCATTGATGAAAAACTGACGGCTGGCGGGCTGCATGTGGCCCCCGCGACCCCATTTCGTGCTGCCTGCGGACCTTTTCATACATTTAACGGTTCACTTGGCTAAATAAAATATGAAAAGGTTTGCGGTATTTCTGTAATAATCAACAACATTTATTGGTTTGACCAAGCTATGGCTAATATTTTGAATGGATGCATGACCGTTGCTTCTGAAAACATAATTAAGAGGATTGGTTTTTGATATTTCTTATTTAAATATTTTTAGCAATCGTTCGAATTTCCGGGTCCAAATATATAGCAGTTTTATTTTTTTGCCGGTCTTAAATTTATTTAATCAGCCACCCAAAGTTACAAGCGTTTTTAAAAGCATTTTCCTTGATATTTCAGAGTGATAAAATTCGACAGCATTTTTTGGTTTGACCTTGACGAATTTTTTTCACTACGTATGTGCGATCTATGATTGATATATTAAATGATTACCGTTTTACAAAATTCAGAAAGGTATTCACATACCGAAATCAACACTAGCGACGCCACCAACTGCAAAGTTAATCAAGTCAAGTTGTAGGTACCCTACCCTAACAAATTTAAAACTGATAATTTGGTCCTCCGGCTATAAAGATTGTGCATCACTGATTTAAATGAACGTGTTTTCAACCAATCCAATATTCTTAAGATAACAGTTATCATGATAAAAGGTAACCTTAAATACGAGTATACAATTAAAGTAGGTACTAAGTAAACAAGTTAAGTGTTCATTATTTTTCAATGTTTCTAATGACAGTTAAGACCCATATTTGCAAGGTCGATCGAACTTTGCTATGAATATTACAACACCCAGACCTGGCTGCATCCACGTATCTGTATTTCCTCCCTCATTTAATCCGGACCCCTTTATGACCTGCTTTAACCTATACTCCGCTAAGCGTATTGAATTATGCGCTAATAAACAATGCCTCCGGCATTATGCGCATAATTGTTTTCTTTTCCATATAAAATGTATGAATGCACACCCGTTATCTTGTCTTAGTGAAAAGGTTAGGACCATGTATTTGAATTTCAGCAAATTTCTTCAAATGATATATTTGTTTGATAATATAGGTACTATTTACATTTCATTTACAGATCCACCCAAAATGAATATAAATAAAGTATGTTTCATTTTGAGACTGAACTACAAGATGTGACTGACTACTGAGAGGGACACGTAGCTAAATCAGGATGAACATGATTGCCATAAACATCAACATCGCCACCCGGGAGAAAGGGGAGCTGGTGGAATGTTGCTCCACAGCCGTGGCGGAAGACTTGTGCACCATAGTCTGTCGGAATCTCCATATATCACCTATTGCGACCACTCTGTTTGCGTTGAGGCTACCCGATTCTAATATTTACCTCCCTCCGAATGCCAGGGTGGAGAAATATAGCAATCTCATTCTTAGAATACGATTCAGAGTAAGTCCATTATCAGTCATTAATTTTGATATTTCATGTGATTACTACACAAGAGCACCAGCTGCTCCCAACCTTCTGGAGTCAGTGAGACGACTATGTTGTGAGACTGAAAGTAGTGAGAAGGAGATAGGAAAGAGGAAAGTGGGGAAGTACCTGGCTATTCAGATCTGGTCACAAAACATGACTAAAGCTATTTCAAGCAACATTTCGATTCTGAATGGTAGTCCTCCACCAGGGTGATACTGAAAATATCTACCACTCTGGAATGTGTCGCAAATATACTACGTATTATTTTTAATTAATTAATTGTGAAACAACACAAACTAATAAAATTTTCTTGCACACGCTGGGATTTTAACTCACGACCTCCGAATTTGTGGCCATAGATTGTAACCACTCCACCACGGAGACCTCGTATGATATGATTTAACAGCTCTACACTAGTGACAAGATTATTGTTTATTAATATGAAATCTAAGATTCAATCATTCAATAATAATCGACGATGCAGCTTCTACTACCCTAACATAAATATACATTTTCTATTTCTTATTTTATTTCTAATTTTAATTACCTTGTAATGAACATCTTATCTTTTCCAGGCTACCTCAGAGAGTTTACTGAATTCTGATGTTCATTAAAAGATATTTAGCAAATTGAAATTTAAAATAAATTGGTCAATGTGTCACCTATGTCCGTTAAAAGCGGTCCTTTTTTTGCTTACGCTGAACACTGGATTGAAAAATATATTTGTGTTTTAATCAACCCAGTGTTCAATCATGGATTTCTTCTAGACAAATTATAGTGTTGTGTACACAATAAGCAGTGACTAGTTTTGTACTGACGAACAAATATTGTGATTGTTGAATTCATAGTTATTTTTCGATATTTTGTTTGTGGTTTTGGCCAGTACTGAATTTAATTGCGGCATTTCATCTCTTCTAGGTTCCAAATTTAACGCGGTTGAAGAATCTAGATGTCCAAGCTCACAATTACTATTTTCACCAAGTGAAAAATGATGTCCTTGAAAATAGGATACCGGAAATTGTATATGCTAAGCATCGAGATGAACTTCTTGGCCTGGGAATAACTGATATGTAAGTTACTTCATTTGAATTTAAATATGAAGGGTGCAGGGAGAGAAGGGAGAAAATAACAATGTCCAGGAAAGCATTAGAACACAAAAAGCCAAAGTCCCTGTAAGAACTAGCACTGACGAAATCTTTAACAAACTTAACCTTTTGTCAATAAAACAATACTACTACTTTACATTCATAAATACAAAAAACAAGAAATAACAACAATTACACATATTAGTAACACTAGATCTCAGAGTCAAAAACACATACAATAAGGAACCACAAACACAACATTTGGACAAAAAAACTTCTTATTCTATGGTACTAAACTCTACAACAAAATCCCACTATCCTTTAAAAATCACAACAACCTAATAAATTTAAAAATCAAATAAAACACTGGATACGTTACATAGGGAGATCTGAAATAGAAAATATATTAACACCAAATACAGACTTAACACCTTTTTTCATCAAGCACATCAATTTAATATAATGCAATTTAATATTTTGTAAATGAAATCCTCAACACGGGAAATCCCAGTGAGGATATCATTATTTGTTATATTATTTTTTGAAAGTGTACAACTATTTTACGTAGTTACATATTTTTTGTAATTATATAATACAATATTACAAACAATATTTAACAGTCAAACTAAACAAACATGTTCACTTAACTTCAAAATAGTTAATAATGCGGAATGAGTCAAAAATACCAGGGGGAAAAGGGGAATTGTCCAGGACAATCCCCATTTTTCCCTCGGTATATCTAATATATATTTAAATATAACATACATACAAGAATGAGAAAAATAAACCATTACATTATATGTAAAAATAAGAAAAGAGTCAAACTAAATCATAATTAATGTTTGTAACTTAAATTTGGTGTTCTTCAAGACTAGTTTCTGACCCTTTATTTTTTTTATCAACGATTGCCGTAGACTCCCATGCCCCATTATATTTATCTCTGTGGTATAGCAGGCTTCGTAGGAAATGGACATTTTCGTTTGTATAAAGGAGTAAAGAAATTGGTCCATGAACAAAGTAGATTTTAAGACACACTGATCACATCAAACGGTGTTTTTAAATATGGAAACCCCAATGTTGAGGAGTCTCTGTCTTTACTTTCTGGTTAACCAGGCCCATTTTTGGTACAGCGCCCTTGAGGTGGTTTTTCACAAAAATGGCGCTATACAAATCATCCAATTATTATTATAATTTCTTTGTCGCACTCTAAATGGGACTGACCTCGTATAGGAAATCCTATACCTTAGTCGAGTCGAATCTTTCTTCATGAATAAGGCAATATAGAAAACGGAAAATTGTGTAATTTGTATTTTGTCCCCCACATGAATCACAGAAAATTTCCAGGTGTGGGTCCAAAAAATTATATACAAAATGTTGAAAGAAACTACAAACATTGTCACTTCCTTTTTTCCCCATTGTTTCGTGATATGTGTAAAATACACTTTTTACATTCGACAGATACTCTATTACATACTGTCAAATTGGACAATCCTCTTTGTTTGCCAGTAGCGTGTAGACAATTCCCTTTTTAGCCTGTAGGCATTTTATTAAAATCAACTTTTAACCGGTACAATCACCTTTATTAGCCTGTGTCAAAAATGAATCAAATAAAACAGGATTCTGACCAAAATTAGCATATGTAGTTTATTTTGACAAAATGATGGACAAACAATCCACCTTCTCTCCCTGTGCCCTTCATAATATTATATCATGAACACAAAATAAGCTCTTGGCTTAAAGAACATTCTCTTTCTGCTAGAGTTATTCCTAATCAAGTTTAGTGATTTCATCAAATTATGTTGAATCTCAAACAATACCGTCTTACTTATTACATGCCGGTTCAGCGTTAGTTACCCTTACCTATGCTGTGATTGAATTTAAGGCTTTCAAGTTTTTAACCATTCTGACCTTGCGCACCGCGTAATATTTACCTTCCCCTTTATAAGTAAGACGGATAAGGTTCAAAGATGCATATTATCTTTCAATAACCCTTTGGAATTTTTGGACGCATATTAGTGAATGAATCGTAGAGAATTAAAAAGAACCATTAACTTAAAAATCTAAATGGCCGTAAAACGATACAAAAGGCTAAGTCAAAATGACCAAGGAAGAGATGAACTGACTGCATGAAAGAAGACTAGAGCAAGATGGGAAGACCTGAGAATTAGAAGCGAATTACTAGGGACCAGAAACATTTGTTTCTGAAACCCCACAGAGGAACAGTTTTTAAAAAATGATTATGTTTCATATTCCTAGGTACCGCCTGATGGTTGAAGAGAAGAAGAATCCAGAGGAAGTGGAAAAGGATTATAGAAAGTATATACCAAAAGAAGTCATCAAAAGGCATAAGATTTTTACCAAAAAACCCATCCATACCACCTTGGCACAATTCGCTAAATCCGGATATGCTGACGCTGGGTGAGTAAAAATTTATAACCAATCTTTTCATTTTGTCTTTTTGACATATTACAGTGAAACTCTCTTAAGAAATTTTCCAAGGGATCGAAAAAACAAACCTTCTTGCAAACAAAGCATGAACACTTCTTAAGTGGGAACTTCTTAAGCGAGTTTCACTGTATATCTGATTTTGTATCAAATTGTACACAGTTCCATTAAGTTGCATTAAATCCTTCTACATGAGGAATTAAGGCAGGGATATTTCAAACTCCATTTTGATGTCCATCAAATCGACGATCAGTTCTATTTAAAATTTTTGACATTTGAATGGTTTCCGTTAAACGCTGTTTCTCGGCTCATTTCAGCCTTTGTTTAAATTGTGATCATCGGAAAAACATAAAACATGACTGTTGTTAATAAATATTAGGTGACCTACATATTGACTTTGCTCATCTGTATATTTTATTTTTTAAAGAGGCTATTAGGAATATATTAACAGTTAAGGCATCGCTGCTCGCGCGCTGTCTAATTTGTTTTGAAAAATAATAAAATATTTAAAACTTATTTCCACTTTTATTTTATTTTACCGTAACCAGTTTCAGCTTGTTAAAGCCATCTTCAGACTGGTACAAATTATTCTTAATTTACGGTTTATATACACGACATATGGGGGAGTTATCATAATGGATTCCACCATGTGTTGTCAGTTTCAAAAATAGAAATATTAATAAAATATTTATTATAATAGCAATATAATCCGGAATCGCTGCAACCCGCTACACTAGAGCTGCTAGTGTAGCATGTTGCCAGTATTTTGACAAAGCTGCCCGTGTAATCAAATATCATTAACGTCAAAATACTGGCAACATGTTACACTGGCGGCCCGGGCTATAGCACTTCCGGACTGTATTGCTACAATAATATTAATGTGCATTAAACATAAACAAGTTACACAAAAACGCATAAATTATTGCTAGTATTCCTTGTATTACAAATTTAGAAAATGCTTTTTGAGTGCTAACTCCTTACTAAAGGAATAAATAATAATCTTTTTCTTTTACTTTACAGTTTTATTAAAGAGCAATACCTGAAGAAACTCAACACTATGGCACCTAATTATCTATCAGAAGAGTATGAAGTATTCTATGTTAGTAACGCAGTAAACCACCAGGGGGTTCTGCACGTGATGCCTTTTCACAAGGATGAACCTGGACTGAGAATGCATAATAAAACTAAGAAAGAAGTTAGTGGAATCTTTTATTTTTATTTAATAATAAATCACGATTGTTTTAGGTGTTCGTTAATTGTATGTAGGTGCATTATGGTTTCGAATGCACCTTCCCTTCATCAGAACAAATAAGGCATCCAAGATTCATATTAATCCCAATTGTTTCAGCGGTATGTGTTAACTTCATAACTGTTTTCATAATATGCCGATAAAGTAAATAAAAAACAACTGTCCGGAGCCAGCAGGACTTTTACCTTTCATTTCCTCTGCGTTTCTTTTTCCGGGACACAGTGTAGCTGTAGAGTGCGCATTGTATTCACTACGCGCGGGTCATTTTATATTAATATTTAAGTTCAATTTGTGGGTTAATTATTATCACACCACTTTTAAAAATATATATGGACCTCTATGTAAGTCGAGGAAGAGTCTATTTTACCAACCATTGTTGGCAAATCTTGCCGAAGAGCTTGGTTATTCTTTACATGAAGAATCCTAAAAATATATATGGACCTCTATGTAAGTCGAGAAAGAGTCTATTTTACCAACCATTGTTGGCAAATCTTGCCGAAGAGCTTGGTTATTCTTTACATGAAGAATCCTAAAAATATATATGGACCTCTATGTAAGTCGAGAAAGAGTCTATTTTACCAACCATTGTTGGCAAATCTTGCCGAAGAGCTTGGTTATTCTTTACATGAAGAATCCTAAAAATATATATGGACCTCTATGTAAGTCGAGAAAGAGTCTATTTTACCAACCATTGTTGGCAAATCTTGCCGAAGAGCTTGGTTATTCTTTACATGAAGAATCCTAAAAATATATATGGACCTCTATGTAAGTCGAGAAAGAGTCTATTTTACCAACCATTGTTGGCAAATCTTGCCGAAGAGCTTGGTTATTCTTTACATGAAGAATCCTAAAAATATATATGGACCTCTATGTAAGTCGAGAAAGAGTCTATTTTACCAACCATTGTTGGCAAATCTTGCCGAAGAGCTTGGTTATTCTTTACATGAAGAATCCTAAAAATATGAATAACCTATCCCGTTTAAACACACTTAATTTAAAATTTCGATCTATAGTCTTTGGACCAATAATCTTGAATTTCTGCATTATCATATAAAACCGTATGATACATTATTACAATTTAATACATTATTGAGAAAAACTCATAAAAATTTCGTCTACAGTTATATCTACCTAGCTTCTCCATATGGATCCTGGTGAAAATGTCACTATTTGTCTCTGACTATGTTGCTTACTAAATATTCGCAAAATATTATTTAAAAAAACTGAATAGGTTCTACACATTCTGATGAAACTTGGGGTCCAATCACTTTGTCACCCACAGAAAACTGAAATCTATCAGGAATGTTGTTATTTCCATTAATATCTCCTCACTCATTAGCGTTGGCTTCATTGTTTTGAGGAGGTTGTATTCCACTGTCACCGGACTCAGTTGGTGTAAAGTCAGTAGTATTATCATTCTCCGATACATGATTGAGTTCAGACAGATTTATAAATGCTTCCAATCATGTAACAATGTTAGAATAAGTGCATCGCTAGCCAAGGAGAGTACTTTGAAGAAGATTAATTTATGTAAGCTTATTACTCTGTTCGTAATAAAATTATTCACCATATTTTTTCCTCATATTTTTGTAAAATTTTGTACATAGGAGTTTTCAAATAATAAAAAAAAACCTTGTGTCCATCCGTGATCAATGACTTTCGACTGGAGTAGCGGAAGCGGGCGGTGTGTGGGCACATAGGAGTGTTGTCGCTTCGCATCTCTTCGCTTTAAACTGCATTGCAATTGCGTTTGCGCGACTTCACCTACGCAAGACGCGGGGTTAGAAATGATACGTTCTCGTGTGACAAATTTAATGTCAACTGTGTACAAATGTTGGACGTGATGTTTTAATTAAATGTGGAATAACTCAAATTTAAATAAGTTTTATTACGCAGCCAAAGATCTTAACTGTTCGACCACAAAAGTCGTTGATACTAATTTTATTAATTAAGTTTATTATGATGAAAGGGTTTTCTAAAAAATTGATTTAAAAATACATTATTTTTCATTAAAGTGGGAGTACCTCTGCACAATCGACGAACTATGCTTCATGTCGACCGGGCAGGACGAGAATATTGAAATCCACCGAATCAACGGCAGGCCGGTCTACTTAAAGTTCTCTGACCAGCAAAGAATGCTTTCCTTCATCAGTGTGTGCGATGGATACTATAGGTAAGATAATCACTTTAAACCTTCCATGCTTGTACTGTCAACTGAGTTGTCATGTTGGTAATTATTTCAATATCTCTGTAAATATACTAAACCCAGAGTTCATATTTTAGGTATTCCTTAGCTATATATTTATGTATTGGAAAAAAAAAAATTTATGTACAAATGTTTATCAAAGGCAACAAAAAAATAAATTGTTGAAAAGTCGGGGAAAAAAATAGTCAATATATGTGTTTGTCTGCGTGCATTGATGACTTGCTGAGTGGTGTAGTAGTAAGCGGGAGGGATATGTGATTTCACTCACCGTGCCACTATGTGCGGTCGTCAGTAGTAGCCAGCTGTCTGCCGGCTGTAATGGACGCTGAGAAAATTTAATTAAAGTATCTTCTCAAATCAAGACAAGTGATTATATATATATATATATATATAATCATTTATATATATATATATATATATAATCATTTATATATATATATATATAATACCTACATACCAACATACCACATTAACAGAAGATCAAATATCAGAATATTCACTACCGCAAAAAACGATGAAAACTATTGCATACCTACATCAAACTATAATATTAATGTGCACTGTGCCACCATGTGCGGTCGTCAATAGTAGCCGGCGGTCTGCCAGTAGTAATGGACGTACCATGCTTTTTACGCATTGCTGATGTTTTTTCCCCGTTTTCAGCACTTATACACAATGTTTTACTTACATATGTAACTATGTACTTTTAATAAAAAAAATTTACATAGGTAATAAATGTGAACTATTCATTTTTATCCAACTTAAAAATTAAAAAATCCCCTGTGTACTGATTACACAGCACCGGAATTTTCTACTACTGTAACGGAAGGGTTAACTATGCACCCACAAAATGATGAAAGAATGGCAGATGACAGGACACTAAAAATTATGACTAGGTGGGTTCCCACTGGAAGCAACACCACCTCGAACCAGGCCGGGATGATTAATCAAATTGGCCTCTTAAATGAAACGTAATATGCACTAATACAGCGAATAAAAATTGGCAGTTATCATTTTCCAATTGGGTTTGCGCGCTATTTTTTTCATTGAATCTTAGCTATGTACTCGTTCAAGTGGTAGCTATGTTTATAGAAGTTACATTTTAAATACTATGCAATTAAACTATACAATCACATGCCTATATCTTTGAAACAAATAAGAGAGAATACACCAACACATTTAATAAATCTTAATATCTCGATCAAAAGGAACAGTTTTTTTTTCATAACTTAATTACACCAAATCAAACATAACAACATTTACATTAAATATAAATGATTAGCGTTTTTATCTTTTTTTGTAATTTTTTAACATAATTGTATAACCATTTCATAATATGTTACTATATCATAATTAACGATACACTATTATATATTCATAATTTACAGTACATACATTTTATTATATATAATAAAATATTGCTTATATTATAAAAATTGTCTGTGAATTAATAGAAGTATGATATGTGTTTTTAAGGTGTTTTTTTTTGTAATTTTAAGTAAAATATGTCCTTTGATATGAATGTTTTTTTAGCAATAACTTCTTAAAGTATTAAAAAAAACTAACAATTTTTTTAATATAATTCTACAAGGTGTTGACAAGCATCAAAAATGTTTTAATGAATTAAACTGAAGGTCTAAAAGGGTTAATATTCTTCGTTCACAGATTGATGGTGAAGTGGACATTCAACTTGTGTAAAGTAGTGACGTCCCCGGCCCTGCAACTGTTGCACGACATGAAATGCCACGGACCAGTAGGGTACGTACCGTCATTCACTTTTTCTTATGTACGTACGTACATACATTTTGATCACCATGATGTAAACCACCTCATGCACCGCACTTCAGCAATATGTGCTGTTGCACATAATTAAAAAAAAAATTATTATGTTTTCTTTCATTATGTACATAACATTTTTAAAGGTACCCTTTTCAATAATATTTTTGAGTTTTTAGTTCTATTTTTTTAAAGCGTTCTTGAGTTGATATTTCACATAAATTGCGCTATAAAATTATAACCATCGTCGCATCAAAATTAACTCACATTTTTATGTAAATCTTATTTTTCTAGAGGGGAATTTTCATACCACAAATTAGAAGACAAACGAGCAAACAAGCCCGGCTGTTTTATCCTTCGTCAGTGTGAAAAATATTTTGACACCTTTTACATTGATGTCTGCTCAAAAACTAGGTAAAAATTTGGACAACATTAAAATTATTTACCTTCAAATTTTCTAATTCTCGTTTCCTATGCTCAAAAGTTTAAAAATTTTACCAAAAATTCAATTGTCAAAGCGACTCTTATGCTTTTCTTAATATTCTTTCAAAATAGAACACAATATGCAAATATTGAGGTAAATATGTTAAAACATCAACCTGTACCATTTTGGTTACATTAAGGGGGTATTTCACCACTTCTGAGTAAACTATCGATTAGCCCTACTCATCGAGTAGCGTAGATTATGTTTCATCACCACTGAGTAACGCTATCCATCAAGTAAATACTGTAGAGTAATGTTAATCCTATGATAAAAGTTAGTTGAAAAGTAGTTACTCAACAGTTTACACAGAGGTGGTGAAACACCCTTTACGCTGTTTAAAACATTTTTGTATTTTTGATTAAATTTTACATACATATTAAATATTGCATATCTTTTTCAGTCCAAAACCAGAAACATATAAAATAGAGAAAAGAGGAAATACATACACATTACATGAAAACGAATTAAGTGATTATCCAAGTTGGGTAGAGCTGATTTCCAAACATAGGCTGCCCGATGGAAATATTTACTTACAGGAGTGCCTACCCCCTTCTGAATATGGTGAGTTCAATAAACTATTGTTTAACCTAATCTAGGCGCCCACAACACAAACAGGCGTATCTTATATGTATTTAGCAAATTTCTATGAGAGCCAAAAAACTGTTTTTTTTTTTTTTTTAATGTAATGCGGATTACAAATCTTTGGTTACGTTTATTTACAAAAACGCAACGATAAATGATTAAATATACTTTTCTCCACTTTAAAAATCATATTTGTATTTTAAATATTTTGTAAAACATACAATGGGACGGTCAGAAAAAAGTTATATTTCTGTTTATATTTTGATAAAAAGCCTATGTAAATTTATAAAATATTTAATAAATATTTTTCTATTTAAAATCATTATGTTTTTCGTATTGCCTAATAATACTATCATTATTTTGAATTAATAAATAATAACTCTCCGACGTCCCTCTCCCCGTTAAGCGGATTATCTCATAATTTATGATGGTATAATAAAATAATGTTGACTTTGTAGAAAAAGGTTTGATCCAGGTATTCTAATTTTGGGTTTAGGTGATATTTTCAAGTAGAGTCAGAATGAAACAGCCGTAAAACTGGGGGCAGGAAGTTTTTGAATCGTAAATTGGGGAAAATATTTATATGACAATCTATGAAAAAAATATGTAGGGTTTTTCACGTAAAAAGCAGGAAAATGTGAAATAGGGGTGACGTAAAACCGAAATTTTACTGTATTATATTATGTACGTACAAGTTTGACTGTCCTAAAACGGGAAATCGTCCCGGTTGGACAGTCAAAGCACTCTTTAAAATATTGCATGTGTATATTTTGTACTAAATAAATAATAATTAATTAATTGATTGCTTTCTTCGATAATACATAATTTGTATAAATGATGTTTTCATCTTGTGTTGTTTTCAGACAAGTCTCAGGTTCTGCTCTGTGAGGATGTGGGGCGCGGGGTGGGAGGCAAGATTGGCCAGGACACCCTGGAGGACATGCTGGCCAACATTAAGGGGCCACGATGCATTCACACCAAAGACATCCTTGTCTTTAAAAGTAAGTCTATTTTTCTTTTCTTTTCTGTACTGTTTATTGTTAACTATCATCGTTATTGGCACTGTAAACCTCACTATCATCGTCATCATCATCATCTTCATCATTATCTTCGTCATCATCTTCATTGTCATCACTATCTTCATTGTCATCACCATCATCATTAACTTCATAGTTATTATCTTCATCCTCAGAATCTTTATCATCAATACAAATCTTAAATTTTTTTTGCACCGGTTCTATTTTTCGTAAATAGAGACCAATCGGAAACCGGATATTATTTGGCCCTGCGTGCAGCTTTTCGAGCTTTGGCCTAATTTTTTTCTAAGTTTAAAAGTAGTATAAGCATTCAGACAAAAGAAATGACATATATAACATTTTGGAAAAAGTGCACAAATTATTGTGTTAATTTATTTGTGGTCGGAAAAACACGTAAATTATTTTTGAGTGAATATCATTATGTTTTCATATCAGGATTTCGTAAAAGGTAAGTAATTTTTATTTTTAATCCCTTTAGATATATATTTTTTTATTGTTTGGATGTATATTATTAGTACCTACTAATCCATTGAGCAAGTCATTATTAATATTTAAAAAATTTCTGTCAATTGGAATGACTGATTGCGTTCTGTACATTATGTCAGATGTTCTAAAACAATTTATTATAAGAATACTTATTTCTCTGCAGTTATTATATAGTGATTATGCAGTTATTTTGTTATCGAAACATTATTTCAATTTGTTTGGTCCAATCGTATTTAGCTCAGCCATACAATGACACTTTAGAAAACTTTGCAAAGTGCAAAACGTCACACAAGGGTCTCGAATACGTCGGAGAAGTCTACAAATCGGCATCGGGAAAGTTCTGCCAACGGTGGCACACTCAAAAACCTATCCATCAAGTTCAAATTGGAATAACCAGTGCTGATTTTCCAGAACAGAACATTTTAAGTGCCAGTAATTACTGCCGGAATCCGTCAAAATCTGTGAACGGTCCCTGGTGTTATACTGTCGGTGTAAATAAATCAGAGGGTTGCAATGTCCCACTTTGTTCTACGAAGCAATGCAGGATTTCGGGCGTCGGAATAGATTATTCGGGGAACATGCATTCCAGTTTCTCTCTGTCTAAATGCCGACTTTGGCTGAACAACTGGAAAGATATCCGGATTAAATTGCCGAGTGGAAAGTACGAGCCTGCGTCACAGTTTGATAAAAGTAAATTTCCCGAAAACAGTCTCGTTGAAGTTCACCATTTTTGTAGAAATCCTGATGGAGATTTAGGAGGTACCGACAGAACTTTTGCACAATATTTTGTTTTCTAAGAAAATACAGTTTAAACTGTCTTATTTTCAAAGATCTGGAAAATCTGTATATGTGGCTTTGAGGGGAGGGGAAGAGGAAGGTTGGGAAATATCTAGCTATTCAGATCTGATCACTAAACATGACCAAACCCATTTCAAGCAAAGTTTCGATACTGAATGGTGATCTTTCACCAGGGTGATATTTTCTTTTGAAAAAAAAACAAACATTCCTGAGTTACAAATAACCTAACAATATTTGAATTCCTCTTACTTACGCCATTAAAACCTGATAATATTGCTTTTGCAATGATGGAGGACTTAGCCAGCAGAGGATTAAACCCGCAACGCCTGGGTGGAAATCCGACGCATTTATCTCATCTATTATGCACTGGGAATTTGACCTTTTTAAATATCCGCAGGACCCTGGTGTTATGTGGATTCCGACGATGGCAAGGTGTACGTCAAAGAATTTTGCGACATCCCCTTGTGCGATCGCTTGAAGCGTACCATTCTTACGATCGAGCGGGAATACGGCCATTACATATCCTTGAGTGAAGATACATCAAGTTTGAGTTTTGGGTTGAAGTTGTGGGATCCCGATTCTGTGATGTTCGCCTACGGAAAGGTGACCCTCTCTGTCCTCGCGATTCCCGGAAATAAGGAAGACGTGAAACGGTGGGGAATGGCTGTGGAAATAATCATTTCTACTGCTGGTATGGATAAAAAAAACAATACTCGGTTTACTGGGGATAGATAGCAAAAAATTAAAATTTTGCTTTCCCTGGTAATTCAAATACATTCAAATGCGGATTTGTTTTTTTTTTGTGGTTTTTCACCGACTGCTGATGGAAAATCAAAAACAAGGAATAGAAACTTAAAAATTTGTATTAGTTAATTTTTTAACGAAACATAGCAAGTAAACCATATAAATTTGCACTGTTCATAGGTAAGTAATTTATAATCTTGTGCGTAATTATGACGTGACGTTATTATTTTTAATAAATGGCCATAGCGATGTCTATCTTATGATATCCATGGTCAAAACTGTAGTAAAACTTTTAAACTGTACGACGTATCGCGCATCACGCCACACTTCGCTCCGATCTCTGAGAAATTCCTTTACATGTACACTTCCGCGTGGAGATCATATGATCTACGGATCGACTCGCCTGCCAAAGTGTGATGACTTTTTTTTACCCAAATTACCTATTTAATTATTAAATAATAAGTTTCGGCTGGCAGTATGACGTATCGGCCTGGCATATCGGCGGGCAGATCGGCGGGCACTTTGGAGCAAAGAGCAAGAGACGAAAGCAGAAGCGTATGTGTTGGAGACGCTAATGTCTTCTATAGGATTATTTTAATATTAACTGTCTCTTTACGGTGCCAGACACTCGGTTACCTGAGGCAACATTGTTGCTCCTAATGTATTAATATTTAATATTATTTTATAACCCTAAGATGTATTTTGCAGTATAATCAACCATAATTAATAACTGTTGATAGATTGTATTATTATTTTTGGCTTAAAAAGCAATATTGTTACGAATTTGTATGGGGAAACTCGGAGTCCCGCACCGTAGATCGCGTTATAATTTGGCACCGTAAAGGAAGTGTTAACTTTGATAATGGATTGACGATAGACCTACATATTTTAAATAAATACATAGATATTTATTTCTAGGTACTGGAATGAATATTGGCACTGAAAAGGTAGTGCTGAATCCTCATCCCATACTACTTAATAGTACAACATATAGATATTTTAAAGTGGATTGGACAGAAGATACCATTATCTTGAGTATGTAATTAATTCATATTATTAGCATCCATATTTATTCCAAAAACATATGAAACAGTGTTAATAATTTTCTAACAATAAATATGCAACAGAGAAATAGTCTCAGTAGGGACAAGAGGTAATGTGGTGTAATCAGTAACTTACCACTCGGCAAGGAATAAGTACAGATGGTACCTAAATATATATTTTTCTTTTCCTATTTAATTTCATATTTTTCTATTTAATTATTTGAATGTTATTAATATTGTTTTAATGATTAGTTTTATATTAATTTGAAAATATTTAGGTTTGGGTGTTTCACAGAAATTCAAATATAACATTGTCACCATGTAACAAGGTCAATCAGTGAGAATTAGCTTTTTTTTTTGGCATTTGGAAGGTCCTCGTTAAACGCAGATTCTAGATCCGTTTTAGCTTTCTAATAAATTGTGATCAGCTGTCAAACGTAACAACATGATAGCTGTGCTTTTCTGCTGATCACCAATTTTTTCAAAAGTTGAAGTGGACCTAGAATCGGCGTTTGACAGGGATTTTTCAAATGTCAAAAAAAAAGCAAATTGGCACTGATTGACCTTGTTACATTGTGACAATGTTACATTTGAATTTCTCTGAAACACCCCAACTTTGTTACATATTTTTAATCGCTAATCAGATTCTCACATCGCAGGCTTACCAAAGGAAAATAACAAAGTGGTGTATGCGGGCAGTATTACAAAGAACCAGTCTCTATTCCAAGAAAACAAATTGGCATTTTATTCAATACACGGCTCAAACATACTGTGGAAATTTCCTGAGACGGGAGAACTGTGCGAAATACACACGACAACAGACACGGAATTCTCGATGAAATGGTTCTTTGCCAAAAAATCTTATAAAGGCGAACTGGAAATTTACGTGCGAAGTTACCATTCTATTCAAATTGAACTGCTGTCTACGCCTATTTCGTACACATTTCGAATCCTAATCAAGATCGGCAACAAAGACGGCAAAACGCTTTTGATCTTGGAAGATTATAATAAAGAAACCCTCGTGTTAGGCAGCTCCAAGATATTAAATACGTTGGACTACTGGAAGTGGAACGAATTTTCATTGTCGATAGATTATGACACGTTAAACTTGTACTGGATGGGAGATTCAGGTTATTTATTTTTATACGCCCAAATGGGCTTATACTTATTACTATATTACTACGGATATACAGGAGTAAATGGTATGTCATGCCATTGAGGTAATATAAATGGAGTAAACGTTATCGTCCTAAATATGGGCAACAATATGCGGCGTATTGGCATCATAAAGATAACATGGGCTTCAGTTGATCACATACGCTCACCGGGTACAGATCTTCAACGATAACTGCAAAATGCCTACATGACTGGACAAGTCATTCTGGAAAATATTGAAAATGCAATTGTGTAACCTTTCATCGGTTTTGTTATAATAAATAATTGTGTAAATTGACTTTTTTAATGTTAAAAAACTCAAGGAGCACTTGATGTTGGCACACCGGTAACGCGGTATTCAAATGCTGCGAGCCACGGTATGGTGGCAAGCCGACCGTGCGGCAACGTTCGTTGATTTCATTCACGGACATGATTTGAACAACATCTACAGCCGCTTCACCCCCTTCGTACTTCACACGCAGGAACAATATTTTACATTGGTTTTGCAAGGAACGTTTACTCTTTTTATATACCTCAATTGCTCATACAAACTAAGAATAAGTCATAAATTATCACATGTTTATATTAATATTTTTTGAAGAGATATGATATTATAGCCTTCTATCCATGTTTCATGCAGTTTAATACATCAGACACCTCTGTGCATGTATTACCGACTGCATGCAATCTACGTACAAGTGAGCATGCCTTTTAAAGACCTTTGGACTTTTGGATCGAGTAGTTTGCTTTGATTTGCAAGGCAATAAGTGTAAATTAGGACTGTCTATACCATTAAAAGTTTTAAGAATAAAAGACAACTTTGAAATAAGTCTTCTATCTGAGAGTTTCAACCTATGGAATGCTGGATTCCCATGATCTTCAACTTCCGTTGTGTGCCGGGCATAAATAGTGTTTGTGCGCTTGCTGACCTTAATTTCGTATTTAAACACGTGTTTTTCTATCCCACGTGTTAATAAAAAAGTTTGACAAAGAAATGTGATGATTATTTTTATTGTTTTTGTACATATTTTCGAACTGTTGAATGTCCTCAAAATTAAAAATAAAGGTTCTCCTATAAATACATGCATACAATAATGTAACTTTGAAATTCACAACAAAACAACCAAAGACGTGAACCGTACTGAAGTCGGCAATTTTAAATATTTTTTACATGACTTGTGCCCCGCTTCATGCAATGCAAAAGAAAACGTTTGATTGGTCATTTTGTCGACAAGCAATTGTGATTCATTTAAATATGAATGTATAAAAACTCATGAATAGATTATACTGTATGCCTTTGCCACCATTGCAACACGACGGGTACAAATGTTGCGTTGCCATGGTGGCAACGCCGGCACACTAGAGGTTAATATTTTTTTTTTTAGGTTTTGTGAACATGTTATCTTTGACATATGATTTCTTTCGAAGTTTAAGCTGGTACGCTATTGGTTCTGATAAGACAGTTTCTCATTGGAGTTTGAATTGTATACCCCCCTCAGTTCCAGTAGCTGAGCCACCCAATTGTGGGGCGTTTCATATAGAATATTTTGGAGATCAATGGGTTTCTTCTCAAGGTATTAACTTCACATTTTTCTGTTTGTATCCTAATAATATATTGTACATAATATGTCTTTAAGGTTCGGCACTAAAAAAATGGCCCTATACATTACTTTGTAGTCTGCTAACTCAAGCAATACTTGAGCGGTTGTTACATAAGAAAATGTCGCTGGTTAAACATACTTACATTAGCAGATATTCACCTGTATATTTATATATTTAATAGAAGGGCGCCATTACAGTCGTCTCTTTGACATTATAAAATTTGAGCATGGAGACAAATAATCTCAAGTCAAATAAGGACCCACTAGACTTCGATGCAATAAAAGGTCCAATGCACTTGTTACATATGTGGGTTATGTGGTTATGTGGTTATGTTGGCATCGCGTTGGGTTCCCATCCAGGCGATGCGAGTTCATTTCCTCGACTGGCCAAGTTCTCCATCGTGACATCGTGACGGAATATGTCTAAGATTTCCAGTGATAAAATTTTTTAAACTGTAATCCTTTAAGTTCTATAAAATACATACCAAAATATATTTAATATGACGTGTAGTTTGAAAATCAGTGAAGGTATTTTCAAATACAATCATATATAATGTAGAAGTTAAAAGTTTTTAAGTCTAAGAAATTTTTACAATGGAAACCTTGTACATTTTTCTAACTACCCATATAGAATATACAGAAGAAACGTTTGCTGGTAGCTCGTTCTGCGTACTAGCCGACTTACACAAAAATAAGTTGGAGAAACAACCCGTTCTCATGATGCCGACATCATCTGTAAAAGGGTGTTCCGCTCGTATTCGTCCAATTTCACAATTAATTTCAAACGAAAAATTGAGCTTACTTCAATTCCACATCAAAGTTTAAAAATCAGGCGATGCTAATAAAACTAGTTGAATAACAATATTCAAATGATTTCAAATTTTCGTTAAAAATATTGCAGTATCGGGTGAAATAAAACTAATTACCTAAATTCCAGGTTACCCTTGCCTGCCGTGGGTTGACACGGAAAACATTCCCGACTCGGTTAAAAACGGTAAAGATTACGGCAGTCTGGCCGCCTTGAGCAACTATTGCCGAGATTATTTGGAGGGCATCAGAGGTCCGGCCTGCGTGGCTGTGACACCCTCGGGGTATAAGGGGTCCCAGTGCCGCGTGAGGGGCTGCTCCACCGTCGCCTGCGCCATATCGGGAACCGGAGTTGACTATGTGGGGGATTTAAATGTCACTAGGTATATTAGTCAATTAATTCCTTTTTCTTTAATATGAATACCGTCCCAACTCAGTGAGACTATAACTTCCCCAATCGGTATATATTTGTTTAAGCTAAATTTAGTGGGCACGTGAAGGAGTAGAAGGGATGGAAGACGGGGAAGAAGAAAGTTGGGAAGTACCTAGCTATTCAGATCTAGTCAGCAGAACTATATTATTGGGCGAAATCATAATGGCAAATACTCTCAGTAAGAAAGTTCTACTGGTGCAAGACCACCGTTTGGAATCATTTTGTGACCAGATCTGTATAGCCAGGTACTTCTTAGCCTTCCTTTTCACAATGTACCCTAATTCAGAATGCCATAGTCCCACTAGCTTCAGGCCTTTCGGACTCTTGTGTGGTGTTCACGATGACAACATAAAAAGCTCCTTCCATGGATTTATCTCCACTAAGCATTAAATTTGACGGTCCCCTTGGTTGAGTGGTTACGATGTTTGGCTACGAATCCGGATATCGCCGGTTCAAATCCTGGCGAGCACAAATAAATTTTATTTGATTAATTGTGTTATTTCACAATTTATCCATTAAAAATAATATGTAGTATATTTGCGGCACATTCCAGAGTGGTAGATAGTGTTGCCCTGGTGAAAAACCACCATTCAGAATTGAAACGTTGCTTGAAATGGCTTTAGCCGTGTCTGGTGACCAAATCTGAATAGCCAGGTACTTCCCCACTTTCCTCTTTCCCATCTCCTTCCCTTTCTCAATACCTTCAGCCTCACAACATACCCCAATTGAGGATGCCATAGTCTCACTTGCTCCAGACGGTTGGGAGCAGCTGGAACTCTAGTGTGGTATCTCATAAAAAAAATTTTTGGAGACCAATTTATTTGTTCAATTTGGTTACAATTTTGTCTTTACCGGTATCTTAGATAAAATAATGCAATGTTAATTAATAAATTTTAATTTATTCTTTACTAGCTGAAATAATAATAATAATAATTGGATGATTTGTATAGCGCTGTTTTTGTGAAAAATCACTCAAGGGCGCTGAATACCTAGCATTGCCCGGGGTTGTGAATAGTTTGGAGTAAAATTTCCAGGTTATGATTGTTATGGTTAGTTATGAGTAGGTTAAAAGCAAAAGGCTGCTATGGATTATTTAAAAAAATATTGTTTTTGTTTGTATTATATTAATAAACAATTATGTACTAATGTGTACATACATACAAACATATACAAATTTTTACTCGTTTTACCTACATTTCAGTAATCCGAATTTTCCTCTAATCTGGCACTCCTGTACCTGCATTAGTGCCGGATCAGTGAGATTGTACTGTATATGGATTCCGGAATATGGAGAGGTTCCTGCAATCCCACACATCCGGTAATCTGTAAACCTTTTTAGAAAGAGCCGCACCTGTATTCCTTGGGATATAGTTGATGCTAATGAACAAACCAAATTCTTCCCAAACGCTTTTGATTTTGATGAGACTATTTCAAAGGCAAAGAACCACTGTAGAAACCCGACTCTGAACATCGGAGGTGTGTTGAGATCTCTCAATTGATAATAATATATGATTTAATCAAGTGACTTTCAATTTATTATCCAACATATAGTCCTTTGATACTTTAAGTGACTGTATTTATTTCTAAGGTCCCTGGTGCTTTACCGAAGATGTAAATTTGCCAATCGATCTCTGTGGTGTCTCCGATTGTAATGACGATAAACATTCGGCCTTAGTTTTCATCTCTCCCGCCGATGACAAAAATATCTTTTTAATATATCCAGAGTGGAAGTTTACTGGTAAAAATATATTTTAATGAATTTCGTACCTGTAATTTTATTTTTTTCTTACTAGCGTTGTATTGTAAAACCAAATAAATAGATTTTTAATTATTTTTTGCGCTATGCACAAAAATCTTGTCTTAAGTTTTTAAGAACTTTAGTTTATCAATTAATAGATTTTTAATTATTTATTGAAGTTTTAAAAAACCTAATTGTAATCTTAATCATGGAAGAAGATCATATTAACATAACCTAAATATGAAACCGAAAAAAACAACAGAAAATAAAAAGATATCAGTCAAGTCTACACCGGCTTTCATTCAAATCTACATGGAAGGCATTTCTAATGTGTATTCTTTATTCTATGACTTATTCATTTTGAAATCATCCAATATATTTGTATTTTATTGAGTTCCTTGTATAATCTTTACCGTTTCAGCTCTGAATGTGTCACTGAAAGTTTGGGATACTGAGAGGCAAGAGGGATTAACCATTAAAATCTTCCCACGTTCCCGCGAGGAGTATCTTTCTTTTACAATCACCAAGGACGGGCAGAAGATTATTTTGTCCCACGTGGACCGGTACAACTATACGTCTTATTTGAGACAAGAAATCACCCCAGAGCTAATACCCATCGGGAAATGGGGGAAGTACTGGTTTCGTTTAGCTAGAGGAAGCATTTTATTTGGCTATAAAGACATAAAAAAAGAAGCCTTCAAGTGGGTGGATAAAAAAGGAAAACACACCTTTGAGCCTTTATACATCACTTTCTTACCTGTGGAGCACCATCCAATTGGTATAATTTTCCCCGATAAGGAATGCCTCATAGAAAAGACCACTTCCAATAAAATCTTTCGATTCATGTCATTGGGTGTGTGGGAGACTAAGAACGAGGCACTTCTTACTTTACACCTGAGGGGAGATGGAAAAGCTAACGTTTTACTCTCTATTCTGCCAAGTAATGATGAATTTTAATTTAATTTTTTATTATTAATTAAACTTTTTGTTACATGATATAATACAGATTTTATTTATAGATTTCATACTATTCTTCCGTTAGAAGCATTTGCTTGTGGATGGAAGAAGAGTGTACATTATTTATTATCGGTAATTAAAGTAATATAATATACGGTACATGTATATGTATGCATTACAGTTTTATTAAGAAAAAAAAAATAGTATATAGTAAATGTGTTATAAAGAGATATTTGTATTACATATCGTAATTAGGATAGTATATTTAAAATATATGCGTTTCGAAGAAAAAGGAAATGTTATGGAAGACAAGTAAATTTCAGAATATTTGCAAGGTATTTCGACGGCCTCCATGGTGGAGGGGTAAGGCTCTCCACTAAGAATCCCAAAGGTTGCGGGTGCAAATCATATTTGCGCATGTTCCAGAGTGGAAGATACTCTCAGTATCACCCTGGTGAAAGACCACCATTCAGAATTGAAATGTTGCTTGAAATGGCTTTTAGCCGTGTTTGGTGACCAGATCTGAATAGCCAGGTATTTCCCACCTTCCTCTTCTCCTTCTCCTTCCCCTCCCCAATACCTTCAGCCTCACAACATTCCCCAATTCGGAATGCCATATTCTCACTGGCTCCAGAAGGTTGGGAGCAGTTGGGACACTTGTACGGTATTCATATAAAAAAAAAAAGTAAATTTATTTGGAAACACTTTTTTTATTAAGATTGTGTTTAAAATATTTCTTGACAGAGTTAAATATTTGGATTTTATCTTGAATGCATCTGATCTCGTCCGGTAGTTGATTGAAAAATGATCTTCCTTGGTAAGTATAATGTAGTTGTGCAAACGAAGTATTTAATTTTGGGCGTGGAAAAATATGTTTAAGACGTATATGTTAATATATGTTTCTTCATTGTCTCAGTTAACCCTTCCTTTACGGTGCTAGAATCCCTCATTATCCGGTGCTGTTCATTCAATGTAATAATAATAATATTTTGATGGTTTGTATAGTGCCATTTTTTATGAAAGATCACCTCAAGGGCGCCATACAAATATATGTATTTTTTTCCATTGCTCTATCTTATCACTAACTATAGCATATCTATTATTACGTAATACTAAACTACATGTACATTGTATCACGAATTTGATCAATGAACATGTTTCCATGTTAAAATATACATGTTATTAATTTTATGTCCAGTAGTGGTTGGCGAAGCGGCTCGGTTTAGTGAGCCGGATCACTAAATCAGCTCTCTGTAAAGACAATCCACATGAAAACTGGACGAAAAGTAAAAAAGTATTGTGTAAAAGCGTCTTAAGGACGCCTTTAGGAGGGCCAAGGGAGCGAGGGAGAGGGCATGGTGCGGGGAGACGCGAACTGTCGTTCAATCGAGCCGGATCACCTAACCGGTACACTACAAAGAGCTGATTTAGTGATCCGGATCACTAAACCGACCCGCTTCGCCCACCACTAATGTACAGCCAGATAATATTATAAGGGACCATATTTACCTGGCACGTCACTTGAGGTAAACACTGTTTATTAGCGAAATTTATATACGGTTTTGCACACAAAGGACATAATATTGGAAACACGGAGATACTATTTTATTTTAATCCTAGTATTTATTTTAATAAATATTTATTTTCATGCCGTTTTTAGGAACGGAAAGGCATAGTGGTACAGTACGGGAATTTGATTAGAATTTTGTAATTTTTGAGTTGGATAAAGATTAATAGTTTACATTTATTACTTACGTAAATAAATAATAAAAGTACATTTATGAACATAAATAAAATATTTGGAATAAGTGCTGAAAATGAAGAAAAAACATTGGCCACACAAAAAA
Source organism: Halesus radiatus (assembly GCA_022606495.2). Lineage (NCBI taxonomy): Eukaryota > Metazoa > Arthropoda > Insecta > Trichoptera > Limnephilidae > Halesus > Halesus radiatus. The sequence continues at coordinate 216,134 of JAHDVE020009413.1, forward strand.
TGCATGATTCTAACGACCACGCAACATAGCACAGTGAGCGACACCCGGTACCCCTTTCGCTCTCTACCACACCACTCAGCTATATGTATTGACAATTTTTATCCCTGTTTTTCCGAAAAACTTTTTTTTGTTGTTGCGTTCGATAAGTACTTATATATATAAATATATATATTTTTTTTAAATATCCAATACATAAATGTATTACTAAGGAACACCTAAAATATGAACTCTGTGTTCATATTTTATATCAATTTACAATACAAAATGTCATACTGTTTCTGCCACTGAACTGAATTCCTAGAAGTCTTATTTAGAATGTTTTGAAATTAAACCCATGTTGCTAATAAGACCTTTCGACTTGTATTGTTTACTGACCTTCAAAGCATTGCAGGGAATGGCGCCAGCCTATATATCTAAACTATGCATCCGACAGGACTTAAGTGATAGACAGCTTACTCTGAGGTCAGCAGATCTAGATGCTGCTAATTGCCTAATTGAACTTTCAAGGTCAAATCGAGCCGTCTACTATGATCGCTCTTTTCGTGTAAATAGCCCTCTCATTTGGAATAAACTTCCCCCAGCTCTTACTAATTTTCCAGAAATTGACTGAATTTAAACGGGCTTTAAAAACAAAATTATTTAAAAAATCCTGCTGTCAATAAATTTTAATTTCTCTTCAATTTATTGTAAAAAGCCATTTCCTCAAGCCTCTGGTAGTTGTTTGGTTTCGGTTTCCTCCGTATATATATTTTAAAAAAAAATTTTATGTGAAGTCAGTTAATGCTGAACATAACCCGACTCCTGTCTTAAAATGTGACTATTTTTGCAGTATTATTGTGAATGTATTATTTTTGTATATCTGTGTATACTGCATAATATTTTGTAATTTTATTAGATGAATATGCATCTAAGTGTACTGTAGGGGTAATATTAAGAATAAGCAAGAATGTATGTAATATGTTAAGAATGTATAAATAGAATGTAAAAGGACCACTGTAGGAATGTGAGCCACCACTGAATGGAGTTATTTAATCATTTTGTTAAGTTTATTTATAGTAAAGCGCACTTGAAGTGAAATAACACAAAACTGCGCTATATAAATGCTTTGTTATTATTATTATTGACTCTGAGGCTCCTGACAGGCCAATGAAATTGAATGTCTTTTAAAAAAAAAAAAAGAATTTGGGTATTTAAAAGTGTTTGATCAATTTCACCCGAAGTAAGGGAAAATTACTTACTTCGAGCATTTAGATACGCCCGCATCACACTTCTACCGGTTTATCTCTTCAGTGGTTCTATCAATGGTGAAGTGTTCCATCGATTTACGGCATCACAAATATTGGTACTGTGTTTTCAGATACGGATGATTATTATTTATTATCATTTGAAAATAACGACAATAGAATAACTCTGGACGAAAACACCAAATCAGGAACCAACCCACTCGCCTCGGCGAATGTTGGCAGTCAACTTTTCACCGGAGGCACGTGGACCGAATTTAAAATTATATTCACTGAAAACACTTTTGAAGTTTTGAGAAATGGAAGATCGGTGCTCAGTCACAAATCCCGCAAGCTGCTGGTGCTGTACTGGTACACCCTGGTGGTGGAGCGAGGTTGGGTCATGTGGGCAGTCAACTGTTACCCGTTGGACCCTGGGGCAGATGCCGTTGATGGGGGTTGGAGCACGTGGAGCAAATGGGACTGTGACGCCAAATGCGACGGAGGGAAAGGGGTGAGGTTTAAAAGTTTTTTTTTTTTCAGTATAAACAGGTTATACTCTATATCGCTGTGCTTGAAAATAACCATTATAAATTTTAATATTGGTTGATGTGACTTTAGGTATGTTTGGAAGTGGTATTTTGATGAAAAAATACTGGAGATGCATATTTTTCAGGGTTTGCTATGAACCATTCTCCACTGTCAATGTCGAAATTTGTTAACTCAAGCCAGGGCCTTGAAATTTTTAGTACCAGTCTAAATGATTTTTGTCAGTCTTTACGAAAATCTTTGAAGAATATCATTTAATATGTCTAACATCATGGTCTCTACCAGAACCTTCTTCTGGCTTTGACTTGAATGTTCTCTCAAATGTATATTTTTGTCATTGCTTCATTCATGTATTATGTATGTGCTGTTCTTTTTCTGTAGCTCTTGATTTTTCTCATTTCGTCTTGTGTAATTGGGCGACGGTCTGTCAATATAAAAATAAATAAATTTTAATTTATCAACATGTATTTCGATGTTTCTAGATAAGGTTGCGCGCCTGCGACTCTCCGCGACCGAACATAAACGGCAAGAGTTGCGTCGGACCCATCGCCGACATTGGACACTGCAACGAGTATGAGTGCGGAGATCTGCCCCCCGTCGCCATACAAAACATCAAACTGGCAATGAAAACTTATTACTCCAGTTTAGTGGCAAAGGAAGGAGAAAGAGTATGGTTTAATCACTCCGTGCGCATGGCACTATCTCTCCACAAAGATTCTCCAAAAACGAATGTATTTTGGACCTTCAATGGAAGAATTTTAAAGCTTATAAAGAATTCTAAAGATTGGAAACACTTAAAAAAACGAGGATTACATATCGGCAATGTGAAATCAGCCAATACAGGTATTTACTCACTTATCGTTAGAAGGCGTCACAATAGGAAGCTGTTTGTTAGTATAGAAACCCTCGCAGTGAGAAGTAAACGATACGATATTGTAGAGTTCATTGATACTGAAAAAATACTCCCTTGCAAAGCATTACCATTGGGATTGGCCTACGAAGAACTAACTCAGAAATGGTTTTTGAATGACCATTTGTATAAAAGTCACGGTGTTACTCTGTTGCCGCTTACTGATAAACTGATCGTCAAACTGAACAAATCTCACCGCTTGTGGAAGTGTCAAGTTTCCACAGATTTTGGTTTCAATTGGACCACAAATATTGTGAGTGTTAACATTAAGGATGTGGGTATCATTGCCATGCTGATGGAGGATGAGATGGTTGGACCATTTTTTAGTTTATTTGGAAGCGAAGATAATGTATTAATTTTTGTGATATTTGCTTCCATCCTATTTGTCCTTGTCACGTGTATAGGGCTGTATAAATGCCTAAGATTCGATGTAACGAATATCCCTCTCGAAAAAAGGATAGAAAAGCATCTACACAAAGAGCCTAAAATACCGAAAGTAGAAGGAAAAAAAGAGGAAGATTCAAAAATAAAAGATCACAAAACTGATGCTCCAAAAAAAGATCAGAAAACTAATCCAAAAGTAACAGATCGCATAACTGATGATCCAAAAACAAAAGATCACAAAGCTGATGCTCCAAAAAAAGATCAGAAAACTAATCCAAAAGCAACAGATCGCATAACTGATGATCCAAAAATAAAAGATTACAAAGCTGATGCTCCAAAAAAAGATCAGAAAACTAATCCAAAAATAACATATCGCAAAACTGATGACCCGAATATAGAAAAGAAAAAAACTGACCATCCAAAAACAGAAACTCAGAAAAAAAATAAATTAGAAGAAAAGAAAAGCAGTCCCGTAAATAAAAAGTAACCTGATCCCGAGGTGCCCAGGAGGAATATTTATTGGAATTTATTTAGATTTAGAAATTAGGTTATCTGTTTATATAAAATCTATTGGAGAATATTTATGATTTACAATAAATTATTTAAAATACATTGTACAATTTGGAAGGGAAACAAGACAATGATTATGATAATAGAAAGGAAAGGAGCAGGAAGAAGATAAAGAAAAGCAAAGGGAGAAGATTTACTCTCCGTAAATGTAAAGCCCAAAAGGTATTTCGAGTTTATTTAGTTCAATGGTTGGAACCTAATGTTAGCAGTTGAAAACCTTGACAATTGTGTCGGTAGTGGCAATTTTTAGATTTCTCAGACAATGTATCTATAAATAAATGGTTCCAGGAAGTTCATAATGTGAAACCTTGGAAATTCAATGGCAACCTCCCCCACGCGGGTGTCTTCTTTAAAAAGGTTTTGCATCACTGGAGAACTATACAATGGAATACAATCATGTTTGTTTTGTGTTAATATAGATAATGATTCTACTTGTGTTTTTATTTTATTTTCTTTTATGACAGAAAAAGGCCACTACGAAAGTCCCAGATATAAAATTTACTAATTGAAAAGCCTTGCCTCGAAAAGGGGTCTAACCATTGTTTTGTCAAATATTAGATAATGATCAGGAACGATTTTGAAACTCAATTTATTTATAACACCACCATTCCCGGACAGTTTTAGTTGAATATTTTTAGTTATGTCGGTTTAAAGACTTCCTATCGTGGAAAATGGATCTAACATTCTTTGTGGAATAGGAATCTGATTTCTTAATTTTTCTCAGTGTTTTTTTAGGGTTAGATCCCTTTTCGGGGCAAGGCTTCAATTAAGTCTAATTGGAGTACCAGTAATATATAAATATTATCATATTATTATACCAAGAATAGTTAAGGCTAATACTTCAAGAATGGTCTGAACACCAAATTCGCATCGTGGAGATATGCAATTGAAAATTTGATGTTATTTTCAGTTGCATATTATATATGTACTTTTTTATGTTTTTTATTTTTTGGAAAACCTTGCTTGTTTTGTGTATGCGGTAGAATAAATACTATTTTGAAAGATTTGAAAATATCAAGTTTAAGCTTGTTTTCTATGGTTAGACCACTATTGCAAAAGCAGTGTTTATGATTAAACAGTGTTTTCTCTTGTGGAAATAAGGTTTGTTGATTTTTCGCTCTTATTGAATGTCACAAATAGGTGTAGATCAATAACTCGATTTCTCTAAAAGTAAACCACTCAATTCTTCAATTATATATATATTTTTAGTATACCTGGAAGTTCCAAAATTTTATATAATTTTTTTTTTTTTTTAAAGATTCATATATACTCCCTCTTCCCTTCCTTTTGAATGCATATTTCTATAGCTACTTGTTTCAATATTTAGAATTAATAAAATGATGACAACTGCAGTACCTAAAATATAGTCTGACATTTAAAAGTAGACAAAAATTGAGGGTGCTGCCATTGTTTTAAAAGGTTTTAAATGGCAACACAAAGATTCATAGGAAATGGTAAATAAAACAAAAATACACTGGTCCAAGTGTATTTTTTTTTTACTTTAACCAAACGGTGTTCAGAAATTAGTGGTACTTTCCGAAAGGAGATGATTTTACATCATATTTTTAGACAATTTTATGTTTAATTTTTTAAAATTATTTAACTCTGCATGGAATGGCAATTTTTATGTATTTCTGAAATTTGTGTATTGAAATAACAGTGAACTATATGTTAGATAAATAAAAAAACAAAAACTAATTCACAGTTCAAAATTATAAATAAAATAAAATAAATTAATTACGATGTTTTTCCTTTCGGCGATATTCTTTATTTACTAATAAACTTTCATACTCGAATGTCAAGGAATCTATTAAAAGTAGACTAACATATATTAAACAATATTTTTTATAAGTCTCTTGAAGGACTTCAACTTTAAACTTACAATAACAATTTATTTCATTTCATATTCCGTAAATACACCCGCCAACATACAATTCATCTAAATATTTAAAATATTACTTGCTCAAAGTGTTTTTTCTCAAATATTAAAATTACCACCAACTGTGAGCGCGTATCACGTTTCGTTTACCCTTAACAGACCATATTATGTATCACTCATTTCAACAGTTTGTTTTTAAAGATCTTCAAAGTCGGACACTAGCATCCCTACTCGAAATTTTGCTAACAGCATAGAAATGCACTTCCCCCCGTTTCACTGTTTATTGGTTATTCATTTTAAATAAATTGTAACTATTAATAAATAACTAAAGTAAAAATAGTAGTCGATGATAATAGTTCAATACTAATTTTTGACAACCAACAAAATGTCAAAGACCTTGGTGTTACCATAATAATGACATTTTGTAGTTCCAAAATAATAAATATCTATAATTAAATGCCCAGCTGTACCGAACATATAAGCTGGTCACTGAATAGATAAACCTATGGAATTGTGTTATGGGCGTGTCCGTCTGCCCGAAGTAAGCTAATTTTTACTTACTTCTGGTGAAATTAATCGAGCATTTTCCAATGCCGAAATTCTGTCTGGAAACATCAATTTCATTAACATGTCTGAGTATAGGAGTTGAAAGGTCGTATGTAAATTGTCGACATCAGTTTTCTTTCAAATTGGTATGGATCACACTTCTATGGATTGTCTGTTTTGTGAAACTGATTATTTTCTTTCATGATTTATGTCCATAGTTCCATCTCATAACAGTTGTTGTGTTTTTATTCCCCAGATACACGGGTAGCAAGTTCGGAGAATCTATCGCTGACGTACAAAGCACTCTGGCAGGTGGCTCAGTCTAAGAAATTTGAGGTTGCTATGAAGATGTTAAAGCAGGATGCTAGCAGCGAACATATGAAGGTAAATTTTATTTATGTAATTAATTTATCAGAATGTTTGTGCAAAATATCAACCTAATTATGAGCAAATATTATTTGAAGCACAGCTAAACAAAGGATCTTACTCACTTTCCTATAAATATTTTAACTGTCATATTCAGAGATCAAGCATAACCTCACCATTTGAATGTAATAAACCTTGTTCCATAATCGGTGTTACTGTGGTAATGAATTTTTTTGTTTAATTTTATTCAATTTCTAGACTTTCTGACGGACTTAACTTTATAATATATATTTAAAATTCTAAACAATATTATTTTGTTTTTGTTTTAGGAGTTTATTGATAAGGCCGGGCAATGGGCCTTTTTGAAGTCCTCCGCCCTGGTCAGGTTATATGGTGTCATATTGAGATCACCAGTTGCCATGATCTTGGAGTACCTACCAATTGGATCGTTAGACGTTTATCTAAGGTAAAATTGTCCTCTTCCTCCCCAAGTAATCAAACAAGCGCACTTGAAGTGAAATAACACAAAACTGCGCTAAATAAATGCTTTGTTATTATTATTATTCATCATATATCAGCGTCTCTCACACATACATTTTCGCCTGCAATTCTCGATCTTCGCTCCAAAGCGCCCGCCAATCTGCACTCCGATACGCGCAGAAACGTTGTGTTATTTTGGGTTAAAAAAGACATCACACTTCGGCATGCTGGCTGATCCGTTGATCGACTGATCTCCGCGTGGAAGTGTACGTGTAAAAGGATTTCTCAAAAATCGGATCGCAATGTGGCCCGATGCGTGATACGCAGTAACGGTTTAAAAGTTTTCCTACAGTTTTGACCATACATATCATAAGATCAGCTATGTCCATTTACCAATTATAATAATAACGTCATGTCATATTTATGAAGATTATAAGTTACTTACGTATGAACAGTGCAAATTTAGATAGTTTGCTTGTAATGTTTCATTAAAAAATTAACTCTAACTGATTTTTAAGTGTCTATTCTTTGTTTTTGATTTTTCATAAGCAGTCAGTGAAAAGCCATAAGCAAATGAGTGGCGCGCGCTCAAAAGCTTACGTGTAAAGACATAGCACGCCGATCGCTGAGAAAAATGTATGTGTCAGCCTGATGGGAGATTTGGGCGCTTGGACCGCAGCTCGCTGCCTTTACATTTCGGCGAACGTATTGGAACGAAGTGTGGTGAGATATTGAGGCCGAAGCGTATGTGTAATGCCCGCTATTATGTACAATTAAACTCTCTAATACGGTTTTTCAAGGAACTGGAACAGAAATCTTCGTATATGGGTTCTAAAATAGACATTATTACATTATTTCTGTTCAGAAAATATTTTAGCTGGAAAGATAGTTTTTACACTTTTTTTTTTTTACAGTAACTCCACACAGGAGACCCTAAGAGAAATAATTTCCCTCGAGGCCTATGTCATCTTTGAGGATGCTGTGTGGAGGGTCTTTTAGAGGATAGGCAGGAGTGAACTTGGGTCTTGAAGAGACCCATGTTGTAGGATGGAGGAAACACAGAGGCTGGCAGATCATTCCACAGCCGAGCTGTTGAACACAAGAACGAGTCGTAGAAGCGACCCGTTCTCATGTGTAAAATGTCAACCGTGTGCAAATGTTGGGCTCGCGTTTGTTTCCCAATTATTTATTTATTTATTTTATTTTGCAAAAACAGTTATAAAGACCAATACAATGCAAAAGCGATAAAAAATTACAGAAATATAGTTAGCACAATTATATAACACAGGTAAAACAAAAATAGCCACAAAGAGTTATAAGTAGGAACATAATGTTATAACATAATAAGTTTTTGCTTAAAATTATTGTAGGTCATGTGAAAAATATCCACATTTCCTGCGAGGCAGTTAATTAACCTAGTAAGTCTTCCCAGAGGCATCACCATTGGTAAGTTAGTTCTGCACCTGGGAAGAAACAGAAGCCTGTGTTGGCGGCCTCGCGTGAAATTATCAGGGACATAAAATCCTATTTCAGCCAGGATGTCAGGTATTGCTAATACACCGTTCAATAGTTTATGAGCCATAAGTAGTAATGCTATATCTCTCCTAGAACTTAGGCTGCAAATACCCAGCATTCCCGAGATAAAAGCTGTTGGAAACAGCCATGGGTAAAAACCGAACTCTCTCATGTAGAGGAATCGTAAGAATTTCTTTTGGATTTTCTCGATCCTTAGTACATAAACGGTGTCCTCTGGTCCCCATACCTGAGATCCACTCTCGAGAATGCTACGCACTAAACTGAAGTAAAGCAGCCTTATAACTGCAAGGTTTGTTAACTCCTTTGAACTGTGTATGACAAAACCCAACATTTTTGTGGATGATTTGCAGATCCTTTCGATGTGAGCATGAAATGTTAAACACAGTTCCCAAGTCCTTTCAAGCCATCATGTGCTTCAGAGACGTATCTTTCATCTTGTAATTAAAGTATACAGTCTTGTGTGACCTTGTAAAGCACATAACTGAACACTTTTTAACGTTAAAATCGAGTTTATTAGCAATACTTCATTCAATAATTCCATTAATATCTTCTTGAAGTTGCCTACAGTCTTATAACGTACTTATTCGCATGAAGAGTTTAATGTCGTCGGTGAAAAGTAAAAAACGGACAAATTTTATATTTTTTCTAATGCTATTTATAAAAATTAAAAATAATAGTGGTCCTAAATTTGATCCCTGTGGTACGCCAGAGTATGTGGGATATGTGCGGGAGTTGTTTAAACCATAAGATACAAATTGTTCTCTTCCGTTAAGATAATTTCTGAAGAGTTTCAGTAAATTTACAGAAAAACCAATCTCTTCAAGCCTACTTAGGAGAACTAAGTGATCAACCTTATCGAAAGCCTTTGCAAAGTCGTGATATGATGTGTCAACTTGCTTATTGTTATCGAGTGCTCTCGCGACGTAATCTGTAAATATAAATAAATTCGTAGTGGTTGATTGGCCATGTCTAAATCCATGTTTCTGCTCTATCAAAAATGGTTCAACTTTGGCATAAACATAATTGTGGATAATTTCCAATAACTTAGCGGGTGTGGAAAGAATAGCTACGGGTCGGTAGTTGGTTGCTTGATACTTGTCACCATCTTTGTGTAAAGGGGTGACCTTTGAAAGCTTCCATAGTTTGGGAAAAATTCCGTTTTTGATAGTGAGATTAAATATATATAAAAGTGGCCTGGATAATGGTTCGGAACATCCCTTAATAACAAAGGGTGGAATTAAATCAGGGCCAAACGATGTTTTTGGTTTCAATTTTTTTACCGCTAAACTAAAATCCACGGTGTCGACGTTTTCAATAGAAATATTTTGAGCAAATTTTGATCCAGATACACTGGCACAAAAGATTCGAAATTGCACCGGTGCCGAAGGGATCAATGACGCTAGTTCCTCAGAGCATCCATTAAAATACCTGTAGAACAAGGAAAGCATTCCCACCTGACGTCTGTTCTCCGATTGCAGTCCGTTCTATCAAACGGACCGCCCGTTTCTGCACAGCCAAGTATATGCATAAAAAAATGTATCTTCTGTCTTCCTTGTCTTCTTATTTTCGTATTAAAGAATATTTTAGCAAAAGGTCAGTACATAATACATTGAACCTGTAGAACAACTAATAAATTATTACACCTATGTGCACTGGAGATGCGAAAATAGTTTTTATTTTTATGTTGATTTATGTCAATTGAAAACAATAATAATTTGTAATTGATTAAAATACATACCTTTTTACACTTAAAAGATCAGTATAATGACCCAACACTGACTTTAACTTCAGTTTACTGAGACGTATTACGGAGTACACTTTAATTTCTGATGATACTTTTATGGCTAGGGTGAGGTGAGGTTTTACTACATAAAAAAGTAATTAATTATTTTCAAAGATATGGATTTAAGGCAAAATATTTTTTCAAAGATGACTTGTTTTCGCATGCTATACGTGACTGCCAATTCGGAAAATGCCCACGTAAATTGTGTTATGCATGAAAACTTCTTATCTAGGACTGTTAAAGAGAAAAATTAAATTTGAATAAATTTTTTGAAGAAATTACAGTAGAAGAGTTTGGAACAAAAAAAGGTACAGTGGAAGAGAAATACTCAAAATATATATAAACAAGTACATGCATATTATGTAGTAGAAGTAAGTAGATAATGTGTATATTATCTACTTACTCTATTCATTATCTTTTTTTCTCAAAACATTACACAAAATATATATAAACAAGTACATGCATATTATGTAGTAGAAGTAAGTAGATAATGTGTATATTATCTACTTACTCTATTCATTATCTTTTTTTCTCAAAACATTACACAAAATAACAAAACATTAGGGTGCGGCCATACACATTTGTCTATGCATACACAATGGTTTCGCTTTCTGAGGCCGATGGAAAACATTTCTGTGTAATGTTTCAAAAAAACATTCACAGGTGAATGTTTTTTTGAATGCTGCCTTTCGTGATTAACAAAAATACCAAAGATAATCTGTATAAAACATGCAAGGGTATGCTCGTGTAAATGGGTTTATTATGACTTGTATGTATGGATGTATTTGAATATGTTTTGCAGGGAGAACAAGAAGAGTATCCGGATGAGAGAGCAGGCGGAGGCGGCCGCTTCGCTCGCCTCGGCGCTGTGGAGCCTCGCCGAGAGTGGCTTTGTCCACGGCAACATCCGCTGCCGGAAACTGCTGGTGGCCGGCCACGACAGTTCTCACTTCTCCATAAAGCTGTCCGATCCGGGCCTGCATTCGACTTACGGGGAAAATGAGTATGTGATTTAATTTATTGTAAGCATTTTACTAAACAGTCTATAAACGTTTTACTATACAGTCCCTCGTATCTAGGATGAACGAAGTATGTATGAAGAATGAGCTAATGATGAATGTAAGTAAGTCTAAAGTCATGGTGTTTGAAAGAGAGAGTACGAAAACAGTATGCAATATAGTTGTGAATGATGAATACTTGGAGCAGGTAGACGAGTTTGTGTATTTGGAAAGTATGTTTATGAGAGATGGAAAGACTGATAGGGATATTGAAAGAAGGGTGAATGCAGGAAACTCCATTAACGGAGGACTGAACGCGGTTGGCGCAAACAAAAAGTTGTCCAAGGAAGCGAAGCTAGCAGTCCACAATGGAGTGCTGATACCAACCTTGATGTATGGCAGTGAGGCATGGAACTGGCAGAGGAAGGATGAAAGTAGACTGAATGCCGTAGAAATGAGATCTCTGAGACGAATGTGTGGTAAAATCATGTATGATCGTGTGAAAAATGTTGAGATTCGTAAAGAATGCAAGGCTGATGTAAGCGTAGTGAGCAAGATTAAGAAAGGGACGCTTAGATGGTTTGGGCATGTAGAGCGAATGAACGAAGAAAGGAGTGTAAGGAGAATATATGACGCGAATGTGAATGGAAGAAGAAGCCGGGGACGCCCGAGGAAGACATGGCACGATCAAGTGAATCAAATACTCGAGTCGGGCCATGTCAGAAGTCGGAATAACAGAAGAGAATGTATGAGGCGTTGTATGAATGTGAATGAAGCAAGAAGTGTATGCCAAGATCGAGTTGTTTGGCGGTCCGTCCTCTCTGCCTACCCCTGCTGGGAAACGGCATGATGGTTAGTTAGTTAGTAAGCGTTTTACTACGGTTTTGTTGTCATATACATTGTAAAGTTGATAAAATGTTCAGTAGCTATTGGTTGAGTTCATCCCATCAAGACAGACCATTGGTATCATGAATGGGTGTTTCTTCATCCTCATCACATTTCCTACAGTTACGTATTTTCCACACCCAACAACTGCACACATTTCCCGAGGTGATAGTGTTCTGTTAACCGCTTGCGTGCCAGCAATGCCAGAGCGGCTCTCTGACATTTGCACCCGTCGTGTGCCAGCAATGCCGGAGCGGCATTCTCTAGCGATGCACCCGACTCAACTCGATTTTATAGTATTATGAACCCAAAAAATGCTCCTAGTATACTAAAATATATTCTATTCACTTGACAATGAACAACATATCTTAATATTATTCTATCTTGTCGTTTCGTCACATGCAAACATATTTAATTATCTGTGAAAAAATTCTTCGCCATAGTGGAAGTATCATCGATCTTTCAGCAACGATTTTCAATTTCATATTACTATATTTATTTAGAGGAAAACATCAGATTATTTTATTTTCATTGTAAAGAACACATACTTAGCTTTATGAATATATAGTAAAACAATAGAAACATCATGGAATTTCTTTATTGTATATAAAATGAGGGAGAAAAGAATTATATCTCTGAATATAAGTAACTATTCTGAGGAAACTACTTATGTGATATGTGTACAATTTTGATAAATACATAAGCCCATTATCTAGTAAGACAGTACAATTTACAAAAATCATTTTGCAAAACAACAGTGAGTAATTACGAAATTACTATCAGTTGGCACACTAGGGGGTTTGTATTTGGCGGGAACATGGCACATCAGAGGTTAATAGCCCTACTAGTTCCCTCAGTGAGTTTCTATCCATATTCAATAGTGTAATGAATGTGCAACTGAAATCTTGAGAGAATGAGAGAGATGGCATGAAAGCGAATAAAGAACTGTACCTATATAAAGAGTATGTATAGTTGTCCTATTTCTCTTCATTATCATACATTGTATCTATTGACTATTATTCCGCCATCCCAATATCACAGTAAAACCTTAATGGCATGGATTGTGTCTTTGTAGGTATCATTGGTTGCCTGTGGAATTTTTCAACAACATGAATGCAGCGCGAATGTCCCCTTTAGCTGATGTTTGGGCATTCGCCACGACCTTGTGGGAAATTTTTTCATTTGGATTGTCACCTTCTCAAATGAGTCACCCTTTAACCAAAAAGGTAATGTCAAATTTTCTATTTTTTTTGGAAAGCAACCATTCTGCATAAGTTCACCGTTAATTTTTTGCTGGAAAATGTCATTTACATACATTAGAAATAATAGTGGTCCGAGGACCGTGCCTTGAGGGATTCCAAATTTACTTTTAAGTGATTTACTTTATATTTGGTTTAATTTTACCATTTGAGGTCTGTCTGTTAAGTAGCTTTCTATCCATTCAAGGACTATGTGATCAATTCCATTTTCTTTTAATTTTAATATAAGTTTTTTTTATGGGAAATGCTGTCAAATGCTTTCTTTAAATCAATGAAAATTCATATACATTTATTTGATTTGTCCAGATTGCTCTGTATACTAGACGAAATTTTACCAATGACGTCTTGAGTACTTTTTCCCTCTGAATCCGCATTGATTTTCATATATGGTTGAGTTTTTTATAATTAATCTACTTAGTCTTTTCTTAACATTTCTTTGGAATTTTCGATATATTTGATAAAAGTGAAATAGGCCTATAATTCGAAACAAGTTGTTTTGTTAATTTTTATAGTGTCCACGTGGATTAACATTTTTGTTGATGGTGAGAATTTCTTGAATAATAGGGCAACTATAATATCCAGATAAAATTTTTATGAAATCTCAATCAAGTCACCTTTTCTTTTAATGTTGGTAATTTTAATTCCTTAAGTCTTATATTCATAGTGCAGGTCTTTCAAAGCTTTGGTATTTTTATGAATCGTCTCTCTACCCTCTCTATTTGATCTATATCCTTAGCAAAGTGTTTTTAGTAAGCTTTCTCGAGTCTTACTTTTTCTATTGATTTATTTTTGTCGACAGAACTATTCGATTGATAAGCGCACCTTGGAGCACCCTGTGGGCTGTCCCCACGAGGTGTACGTGGTGATGCAGGCGTGCTGGCACCACGACCAGCATCGAAGAGCGCGGGCGCAAGTCATCATGCGAGACATCAACCATCTGCACTACCAAAGTAAACCAACAAATTTTTTTTTAATACCGAACTATTGCAATCGCTCTTTTTGAAGTCAATGTATTTGAAAGAGAGAGTACGAAAACGCTGTGCAATTAAGTTTGTTTATTCGGGAAGTATATTCACGAGAGACGGATACACTGATAAGGACATTGAAAGAAAACTCTATTAATGGTAGACTGTACGCATTACTAATAAGAATCAAGGAGAGAATCGTGAATGCGATTGTTTTTGGATTACATTGTCTGGGACATTTTCCATTAGTGTATTGTGAGTTGTTATGTGTTTTTGTCTGTGATCGGGAGTGGCTACAACATATTCTACTGTATGTTGGGGGTGAATTTTGTCATGCTAAATCACTATTACTTTCTTTTTAGTTCAATGCTCGCATCGAAATGTCTATGAAACCGTCTCTCCCAAATCCAACTTGGTAACTGGATCAGCTCAGAGCCTTACATCCAATGTAACAGGTAAGTGAATTATATATGTGTATATATATATTAATTTTAAAGAAAGACAAACATTCCTGGGTTACGAATAACCTGACAATATGTATTTAAAAAAACTCTCCTGGTAGAACCCCGTTAATTAAAAAAACCACGTGACCTCAAAAACCAAATTTTGAATTAACAAATTCCCATGTAATTCGTAATTTTAACAGGAAAAAAAAATTAAGTATGTATTCTAAGTAAATTCGTAATTATACGTAACATTTTCCGATTACAGTTGTGGATGGCCATTCAAATTCGTAAAATACCACATTTTCACGTGTAAATTAAAAAATCGAGGCTGGTTTCTGGAGTGACCGGAATGTCCGATTTAGAATTACGACATAGTAATAGGAATTAGGGCAATGTAAAATGGCTTAAATTGAAATTTTACATCGTGTTATCTCCACGGCCGGATGGTCAGATATAAATTTACAAAACTATTTGATATATTTTCACACATTTCGAATTACACAGACAAATTTTAGTGCGCCAAGAAAAATAAATGTCAAATTACGAATTAAGGAATTTAAAAAAAGAAGTCTAGGGCATTTTTTTCTTCCACGTTTCAAATTACAGGGACAAATTTTTTGCTTGGACAAAAATAAATTTAAAATTACGCAATAACGAATTTTAAAAAAAGTCTCGGGACACGGGATTAGTTGTAATATCTGAGTGTGTAATTTCAGGTGAAAGCATGGTAGATGGAGCCTTATTAACGGAGGCCAGTGAAATTGAGCACCAACATTATCTCAGCATGAGATCTACTTCTTCGTCGCAGAGCGATGTCAACACCACCATGACTTTTGATGGGGTATGCTGTTATTTTTTTTATTATTATGCAATTATAAAAGAACATTAGATCATCATCACGACACTACATCCCAGGGTGGGATTCGGCCTTCTCCACTGGCTGCTATCCCTCACCAATCGCCATTCGGCTCCAGTCCCTTCCATCCTGCTCCAATCCTCTTCCACGCAGTTTATCCGCCTCCTCATCTGCCTGCTTCTGGGTCGCTTTCACTGGGTCACCCACTTGGTCATAATTTTTGATGTTATATCATCTGTCATTTTATAATGTGGTTTTTATAGGACGATGACGACTCCCCACCATATGACTTTAGTGACTTCACCAGCCACACTCAAATGCAAAATGTACTGGAGTTGGACAAAGACTGCAATATTATAATGCAGGGCCGTATTGGACAGGTATGTTTGGCTTTAGCTTTTTATTGAATACCGCACAAGAGTCCCAGCTGTCCATAGACAGTGGGACTATGAAATCCTCAATTGGGGCATGTTGTGCGACTGAAGGGAGTGGAAAGGAAGGGAGGGAGGCTGGGAAGTACCCGGCTATTCAGATCTGGTCACTAAACATGGCTAAAGCCATTTAAAACAACATTTCAATTCCAAATGGTGGTGTTCTGGGGCGATACTGTGACTGTATATGTATATACATACCACCCTGATATGTAAATACATATTCAGCGATAATCTTTAACTGAATTTTAGATTTATTTGTTGTTTTAAACCTGGCCATTATTTATAAAGTACCTACCTGTACAATGGTTTCTTTTTATTAATATAAACATTGTAATCATGCTTTCTCGCTTAACTTGTGATCTTTTTTATATTTTATGCTCCAAAAGTGAGAATTTCTTGCTTATCAGAACTCCCCAATCAACAGAGCGATGAAGTTGTTTAACAATGCTGTGTTGACCATTGATATTTTAACGTCACTACAGACTGTTTATCAATTGCCAGTTTTTTGACGCATGTCACAATAGCCGTAATGCTGTCCCCATGACCCTTGTCTATGAACCTTTTCCAGTTATGTAATACAACAATATCGTTTTTTGCATTTTGATATAATCATATATATATATGTACTTACTTCTACTATATTATTAATTGTTTTTGTGTTTAATTCGTAGAACTCTGTTTAATTTTTTTTTTAATTTAATGTAAATCAAATTTAGTAATATTATTAGTTCCGCAAATATTTTTAGTTTTTATTATTGTGACAGCTGTTTCGGCGTTCAAGGCCATTTTCAAGCTGCGGTTAATCCACATTGTGACGATTTACTAATATGATTTTATTCACTCCCACCCCATTCTAATTTGGACCGGTTTTTAAAGGAAGCAATGTTACTAAAATTAAATATATCAACAGAGCAAGTTTCATTCCCCACACGATGCAATCTCTGTGAACAAGAATTGTACGTAAAATTAGTGCGAGAAGCAACTATATGAAATGTAGCATGGTGTGTTGTGTTGTATTTATTCGATACTCTATAATTAATTATACCAGGTGAGGGCTGTCTAACTGTTTGTTAATGATTTGAAATAATAATAATAATAAAATATTGCAAATTTTTGTTCGCTTTGACATTTCAGATAATTTAAGTCATTGCATTAAATCACCATAATTTCGATTATCAATTGGAATATGTAATTTATAATTTATGCTGTATTCTTTCAATTTTCTGTGAATGAATGTTGTATATAGGTGACCAAAGAGAGGAAATATTCAAGAACGCTTCTCTGACTTGTAAGTGTATGATAGTGTATAAAACTGATGAATTAACATTTTTTGCGTTTAAAAATAAATCACTTATGTTACACCAAGTTTATAATTGATCCAAATTATTTTGTAAAACAAGACAGTATGTATGTTTTTTAACTATTTTTCTTTAACTGAACCTTTTTTTGCTCTACTCGTTTGATCTCTAATATTTTGGTGAATAACCGCTTTATTGGGACTATGTTATATATGTAAATCTCTTGGCTATAATGACTAAATCAAAATTCACTGTTTGTCCCTTTGCAACCGGTAAGAAATTTCCAAATTGTAAAAGGCCGCACTAGTACAACAATTTGTATTGCATGGAATATCCTTGTCCTTTCTGGGGTTCCTCAGGGCTCTAATTTAGGTCCCCTCCTCTTTTCTATTTTTATTAACGATATCGCAGAGTGTATTCTGCATTCCAGATTTTTCTTCTTTTCGCTGATGATCTAAAACTGTTCTTAGAAATATTAACTTTAGAAAACTGCAATCGATTCCAATCGGACATTCATAGAATTATTGATTGGAGTAAGAGGAATCAGATTGAGTTCAATATTTCTAAATGTTTAATTCTTTCTTTCGCAAGGGCGTGTCATACTCGGTTTTACCGGTATACTATGAACGCCCAAAGTTTAAAATGTGTCTCCGCCATGAAAGATCTTGGTATCGTGTTTGATAATAGGCTGACATTTCACGCTCATTGAAGTGACCTGTAGTACTTCATTGAAAATGCTGGGTTTCGTCCTACGTACTGCAAGGAATTTTAGAGACACCCGGGTTCTCATAATATTATATAATTCATTAGTAAGGAGTAGGCTTGAGAGTGGACGGTGGTTTGGAGCCCACACCAGGTTAAGTATTCCCTCTTGTTGGAGAGTTCAGAAGAAATTTTTGAGATTTCTCTACCTGGGGGAGTATGGCTACTGCCCGTTACTCAATCCTACTGACTTTTTTTGGGTATGCTTGGAATGAACCATCTACAAGTCAAGAGGGATGTGCACATTACTGCACTTTAGACTGATTAGTGGATGATTAAAAAACTCGGCTATCATGGAGAGCATTAAAAAAAAAAAATTGTCCTCCTTTTCTATTTATTTATTTATCTATATATTATACAATACCATTTTACACAAAAGTATAATAAAGGTGCTTTGTATGGTGTTTTATAATGTTGATTGTGGGGTAGATTTGAAGAGGTGATACTGTGAATGGAGTGTTATATGTGTCGTGACCACCTCACTAGGAGAACCTGTGCATTCATTTCTATGTTTTTGATGGTTATCTCCGTCACCAATAGCATATACTGTTTTGTATCCTGGCCTGCAGGACCAACTTGCCAATGATCATTCTGGTGGCGAGGACAATCTTGCTGTTAAATAGAATCACTAAGGTATTGACATATTCGGCATCAATGCAGTTAAATTTAAATGGCAAGCTTTGTTGCTTCTTATATGAATATAATATGTACTCATTACGTATAATATTTATGTATTAATGCAATTTATTTAAAAACGCTTTGAAATTTAAAAATTTGTAATTTAAAAATAAATATAAATTTATGAATTGGAATTGAAAAGTAAAGCTCGTAATTATGATCCCCTAGGCCTGGGCGACTGACAAGTTCAAACACGTGCATGCATCTTCACCCTATTAGAGCAGCTCTTACACATTCATTTGTTCCCAAAAGCAGATTACTCTCCGTCAAGATTGTTTATAATGTTTATTAACGACTAGATTTGTTTCTATCCAGGGCTATTATGGCGAGGTGTTCAGGGGAACCATGGAGTGTGACAACTCCGAGTCCCGGCAGGTAGCCATCAAGAAACTGAAGCAAACGGCTCAAACTGCCACCGATGACTTTGAGAGAGAAATTGAAATCATGAAGGTATGCTCATTTATGTATTTACTAGTTGTTCCCCATGAAAATTCACACAATGTATCTTGACTTGAATTCTTCCACTTTTAACTGCAAAAGTAAGACATATGAAATACATTATTGTACCTACTTAGTCGCTTGTCTAGATTTGAAAAGATTCTTTTTTAATTTGATTATAACCTCAACACACCCATCGGTTCCAATTTTTTAAATTTCACGCTCGTACGGACGGACATACTCATGAAAGAAATTATGTTATACTAGCGCAGATCTGTGAAAAATCGTACGGATATTGTAGGATTTGTGAGTTTATTTTTATTTTTAATATTATTAAAATATTTATTATTAAAATATTTTTTTTAATAATAAAAAAATAAAATAATTTGTATTTTTTTAATAATAATTGAAGAATAAAATAATACTTTTTTATAATAATTATAGAATAGAATACATATTTTTTGTAATAATAATAAATAATAAAATAATGATTAATATTTTAAATTAAAATACCTAAATGCATTTTTAAAAAGAAAAGTAAAAAAAATATTTTTTTTTCAAATATATGCCATGCCCGAAAATTGAACCCCGATCAACTGCTTGAAAGGCAACTATGCTGACCATTACACTACCAACTGTTTTAATAACTGTGGCATAAATTCACTATATGTACTGAAAATAAGAATGTTATATACTCGGTTACATACTCCGTACTCACAATACAACTGAAATTGTATTTAATAATTAACACATAATTGTACGAAGGTGGGCTTATCGCCAGATGACAATTTCTTCCAATCAACCCAAATTCAAACCATGCGGTATTTCAACCTCTGTCAAATTTGATTGACGATTAAATCGTTGAATGGCACCATTTTTTAATTTTTTTTTTACCTTTAAGCAGTCCCCGTTAAATGCAGATTCTTGGCCCATTTTACCTTTTGATTATATTTTGATTCTCCTATCAACGTTAAAGCATGTCCTGACACGAAAACTCCTGCAGTGAGATGGGCATAGTAAAACCATTACTGCAAATGTTATCAAGATAATTATTTTTAAACTTTAAAAAACGTGTCACTGAATTTTTATTTGCAATTGTGTTTTTTCAGTCCCTCAAACACAAAAACATTGTGGAGATAATTGGTGTATTGGAATACCCCGAGGTGCAGCTGATCATGGAATTTGTCCCGAACGGCTCCCTCCAAACCTATCTCCATTTCCATAGGGACTGCACCGTCCACCAACTGCTGAAGTACGCCTGCGACGTTGCGGTGGTAAGAATCACCAACATACAGTGAAACCCGTATTTTACGTCCCCGGATTTAACGTTTTCCCGCCAATTACGTGTTATTATTTCAGTCCCGATGTATTTTAGTACATTTATTACCCGATTTTTACGTTTTTTTCCCGCAATTTACGTCGAAAATATTCAAAATGTGTGATTTACGCGCGCTTGACAATGAGTCGGCGCAGAAGACACATGTTTATCTGTCGTGCCGTGATTGGTCGGCCGTACGGCGCGAAACGCCGTGATTGGCCGCCCACTTTCAATTTTAGCTATCTGTGCCGTGATTGGACGCGCACATGACAATGCGCCGGCGCAGTTGTCACATTTTTATATTTTATTGGATCATAGCACCAGTACCTGAAGAAGTGTCATCTGATGAAGAAGAGATAGTGATCCCAACAAAAGAAGAAGCAACCAAGTACATTGAGGGTCTTAAAACCTATTTTTCGAGCATTGGTGGCATTCAAAACGAAACTTTTAAATGTAGATATACAATTGAAAAAGAATTAGAGAAAAAAAAAATTAAACAAACTAATCTACATGATTTTTTTAATAATATATGAAATATTTTTTCAATACAAAAAAATTCAACAAATATGATTTTTTAATAAAAAAAAATTAAATGTTTTTTTTTCAATACTCAAATACATGATTTTTTTTTTATAAAAATAAAATATGTATTGTTTTTTCAACCAAAATAATTAACAAAGATTATTTTTTAAAAAAAAGTTGTTTTTTTCATTTCCCCCGATTTACATTTAAGTTTTTTTTTTCAGTCCCTTGAAAAACGTAAAATAGGGGTTTTACTGTATTTTTAAAAATATCCGAGATATGCTTGGAATCAAATCGCCGCTACTTTTTAACCATTTAGACATGATCCCTTGCAACCATAACGCAGTATGATGGGGATCAAGGCAATCCCAGCTCACCTCACATTCCTAAAGGACATACACCACCCGATAGTTGAAAGCCTACTTATAGTGAATATTCACTGTCCAGAATGTTGAGACTTGTTAACTCAATTCTGGGCATTGATATTTTTGGTACCAATCTAAATGATTTTGGTCAGACTTTACGAGTCTAACATCTCTACCCAAAACCTTGTTCAGGCCTTGACTTGAATGTTCCCTCAAATGTGTATTATTCTCCTATTTTTGTCATTGCTTCATTATTGTATTATGTATGTGCTGTTCTTTTTCTGTAGCTGTTGTTTATCTCAAGTCGTATCGTGTATTTTATGTAATTGAACAATGTTCTGTTAATATTAAAAAAAAATTTCATTTCATTATCATTTTCATGTAACTTTATTACATATACACATATTAACATGCAATTTTAATTTCTACGCTCTACTTCTCTAAACAAGCAAGCGTCGGTTAAAAGATAAGCGTAGTAGTGAATTATGTATTCATTTTCAATAATAATAAAAAATCCCGATCCCGTGCGGGCGCCGTTCTTACACCATGTTCGAGATTCCCGCACCATTATAGAACCCGGCCTTAAGTGGTTAAAAAAATGTCGTGGATGAGATGAAATGTGCCAGAATGCTAGTAGAGAGTAATTACTAGATGCTGGCAGCAATTCCAGAAGGAAGACATGCAGTTGGCCGCCCTAGACTTAACTGGGAAAAGTAACTCCAGTGGTTTAGCCGCTGAATTAGTAAAGGACGGAGACATTGGGAGGAGCCGTGTCTAAGCGATGGACCCCTTACCATAATACGAAAAGGGTATTTAGGAATTGGCAGCATAGAACTTATATTATCTATTCTGAGAAGTATTTATTATACATAATAAGACTTACCCTAATTCAGAAGGTACATATACATATAATAAACATTATATGTATAATGTTTATTATACGCTATAATGAAAAAAGGCATTTGTGACTCTCGACTTGGACGAGCCACAACTCTTCAGCCTGTTTGCTTACTCGTGTATCCTTTATCCAATATTATCTTGACCGTAATTGTTGAATGTAATACATATACATATAATTAACATTATACATATAATGTTTATTATATGTACAGTGGTGCCTCACACAACGAACTTAATTCGTTCCAGGAGCAAGTTCGTTATGCGAAAAGTTCGTTATGTGAAACGCGTTTTCCCATAACAATACATGTTAAAAAAAATAATTCGTTCTGTAGCATAAAATATGGTAAGATGACATAAAAAAAAGATAAATTTTTTGTTATTATTTTTATTTAGATACATCTAAAAACATAATGAAAAAAACACACATTTTTTAATTTTAAGAAATAATCGAATCTTGCACATCTTCATCCATTTTCCGCTTTTTGGCCGATGGTGCAGTGAAAAACCTGTCCAAAGTCGTTTGTTTCTCTCTTTTCTTCAACATCTGCCGGAAATAACAAGAGTATCGGAGTACAGGTCGTTGATCCTGTTTGCTTCAGCGGAATCCGGATAGTGGGCATTGGTAGTCTTTTTTTAGAACCCATCATATAAAAAAAATGTTGAGTTTATCTTAAAAGGACGACTGCCGTGATACGTGTGCGATTTAATTCGTAATGAAGAACGATTGCTGCGATACGTGCGTAAGTTAAGCGTACTACGCAGTGACTAACGAGTCTAACGACTGCCTGCGCGGGAGGATGCAATTAATCGGCTGATCGTCGGGCGAAATGTGCGAGAAGTGCGTACAAACTGCCTGCGCGGAAGGATGCAATAAATCGGCAGTGATCGTGTGAAGTGGGCGACTTCGTTGTGTGAAGCGAAGTTCGTTGTGTGAAGCGAAGTTCGTTGTATGAATCGTGAAATGAACGAAAAGGAAGTTCGTTGTGTGCAGCGTTCGCTGTGCGAGGCGTTCGTTATGCGAGGCACCACTGTATAGTATTACATTCATTACGGTCAAGATAATATTGGATAAAGGATACACGAGTAAGCAAACAGGCTGAAGAGTTGTGGCTCGTCCAAGTCGAGAGTCACAAATGCCTTTTTTCATTATAGCGTCTGGAATGTTTTCCACTAGTGTATCATAAGCTATTAGGTCTTTTTGTCTCTGGTCGGGAATGGCTACAGGGAAGTAAATGGTGAGGACGAATGTTTTTAAAATGATTAAATTTCTTTTATGTAATTGAATTAACCTAATTTCAGGGCATGGAATATCTGGGCATGCTGAACATCGTGCACCGAGACTTGGCAGCCAGGAACATCTTGGTGGTCAGCGAGGACCACGTCAAGATATCAGACTTTGGACTGGCTCAGTTCATGCACGGGGACTATTACATCCTCAAAACTAACCGAGAGCTTCCGCTCAAATGGTGTGTATATTTTACATAATTTCTACATATACGGTGAAACTATCTTAAAAGGTTTTTCAATGGCCTGGAAAAAAATATTCTGATGTGAGAAAACCATATATCTAGGATAAATTGGAACATATTTTAATTTTAGTCTTCAAGGGACCGAAAAAACTTGTTATGTAAATTTATTTTTATTTTTAAATCGTTTAATTTAATAATGTTTTCTTTTAAACAGGTATGCACCCGAGAGTGTATCAGACGGTAAATTCTCAACCAAGAGTGACGTGTGGTCATACGGAGTTACCTTGTTTGAGATGTTTTCCTTCGGAGTGGAGCCACCCGCGTGGGGACCGGAAATTGCCTCACAGGATGACCGATTTTCCAAGTAAGACTTAATAATTGTGGACTGTAGTCTGTCTAGAAAGTCTAGATGAAAATGGAGGGCACTGTGATTGTTTTAATGGTTTTAAATGGCAAGACCAAGAGGTTCAAAGGAAAAATAATGTAACTTTAAAAAAAGGACTATGATCAAGTGAATATTATTTTATTTTTTATGTGGCACCTCACAAGAGCGCTCCCATCTGTACGGCGCACAGACAAGGGAACTATATTGCCACACGGTTGGGCAAAGTTGTGAGGCGGGTCAAGGAGGGGGCTGTAGGAAGGGATTTGATAATATGAGCCTTAAAGAGATCTGGATTCAATGTGGGAGGAAAGACAGATTCCGGTAGCTCGTTCCACATATGAGCCGACTTACATAAATACAACCTGTGAATGGGTGTTCCGCTCATGCGTCGAGTTTCTCGCACGTGCATTGGTACAGAATGGATCAACGCTGCTAGTTCCTTCGACTAGGCTCCATTAAAATATATGTAGAACAGTCTCAACATACCTACTGTGCATTGGAGATGGCAATCGGTCTGTTAACAATGGATTGTCAATGAGATAAATCGCCCTCCTTTGCACAGAATCAAGCAGGTTTATCAAGTATTTGGGAGCTCCAGCCTAGAAATGGCTTCCAAATTCAAATATCGGATGTACTTGAGATTTGTATAGGGTTAGCAGTTATTTACTATTGAAGAATCTGCCAGCCCTATACAAGACACCCAGTTTTTTGGAAGCCAGATTTACTCGGCCTTCTATAGAGCCCAGATACCTGAGCTGGGCAATCATTAAGAAAAATGAAGTTATGCCATTTTTCCCGTCCATTCTGTCAAATTCGGAAATCATCATAACCTTACATTTCAATCTACTATAATTTGTTCTAAAATCAGTGTCGCCACAATAATAAAGAAAAAAAATCTGTTTTATTAACTATATTTACACTTTCTTGATGGACTGTACCTGCAGCAGAAAGCGAGGTTACAACGAAACTAACCGCATCACATTATATACTCATGTTTCAAATTGAAATTTGTTCTAGGCTCGCATGTCCGCCGTTCTGTCCAGTGGAAGTGTACGTGAACATGTTCCTGCCTTGCTGGAAGTTCACCCCCACGGAGCGGGCCACTTTCACAGAGCTGATCATCAAGTCCAAGGAACTTGGAACGCAGTTCTGCTGAGGACTGAATCGGTCGAGAGAACTCTTGTTACTACTAGCTTTAGTTCATTCAATCAAGTCGTTCATTTTAATTAAATTAAGTTACACCGTTTACTACCGCTCTGTATGTTTAAATTTGGTTGGTCTTACCAAAATATGTATAGATTTATCATTGTGTCATGAATTACCATTTAAATAATATGTTTTTTAAATACCTATTATTTAGTTAGTTATTGTTCAAATATTTATATTCTCACTGTTCTCTTTAAAATTGGTATAGATCTTGGGATTACCAGTTCAGTGACTGGGACACATTCGTCCGTGTACGACCCCCAAATAATGGACATTTTACACAATCCTTTTTTTCGTACAATTCCATGCAGGTCGTATTTCCATATGACATCGTCTGTACATGCTCCATTGTCGAGGTGCAAGGCTCTCGACTATGAATCCGGAGGTCGCGGGTTCAAACCCTAGCGTGCGCAAGTAAATTTTATTTAATTAATTTGTCCTGTTGTCACAATTAATTAATTTAAAATTATATACAAGAATAATAATTAATAATAATTTTGTTAAATAAAACAAACACTTTGTTTTATATCACTAATTTATTTTTAAACTGGTTTCACTTAGCTCAAGCTTCATCAGGGTAAAATTTAAAACTGAAAAAATTTTAATATGTCAAATCACAAAGTAATTGCTTTTTACGAAAATATAATAATTACATGCATACATCTTCTTCCCCTTGCCCTACTCGGGTCGGGGACCCATCGCATCGACAAGGCGCCTAAAGGCGTCCCTGTCCTGTGCTACATTAACGGCATCCGTCCATAGTTGGTCCAACCTCTACTCGCAGTCTCTGGAGTTGCTTCTCCCACCTGTGTCTGGGGCGGCCCACTGGACGTCTTCCCTCTAGAATAGCACTCATAATTTTCAGCGGAATTCGACCTTCTGGCATTCTTCACACGTGCTCAATTTTAAGCATCAATATAATAATTAATTAATTGTGAAACAGGACAAATTAATTAATAAAATTTACTTGCGTAAGCCGGAATTAGAACCCGCAAACCTTCGGATTCGTAGTTGAGGGTCTTACCCCTCTTCCAAGCCGTATAGGCAACGTCATATGGAAAAAAGACCTGTACGGAATTTGTACGAAAAATAGTATTGTGTAAAATGTCCGTTATTTGGAGGTTGTATAGTATATTTGCACACGCTCCAGAGTGGAAGATACTCACCACTCAGAAGTGAAACATTGCTTGAAATGGCTGTAGGCATGTTTGGTGATCAGATCTGAATAGCTAGGTACTTCCCCACCTTCTTCTCTCCAATCTCCTTCCCCTCCCCACTACCTTCAGCCTCACAACATAGCCCAATTGAGGATGCCATAGTCTCACTGGCTCCAGATGGTTGGGATCAATTGGGACTTATTGTGCAGTATTCACATAAAAAAATATCTGTACATACATACATATATGGATTCGGTATGGGAAATAGCACTTGTTCTATATTTGATACCGATTTTCATCCAGTTTGGCCCGCAATATTTGACAGCTGTCATTGTTTTACGTAACTATTATTATACGTATTATGTGGAAATGTTGCGTGTTTATTTCAGAATATTAAATACTTAAAAAAAATATTATAGTTAGACTAGACTGTGTTTATTATTGATTGTGAATGTGTGTTTCTGTTAGGTATTGTGAATTTATTATTTTTTTACACTTTGTGACAGATACTTTCATATTATGATTTATGATTACGTTAAAGGTGTTGCCATTTTTTGACAATTGTCCCAAAATATTATTTCTTCTTTAATGGCAACTATATCTGTAAATCTGTATGAAAATAATGATTGTGTACAGCAAAGTTTTTCCATATGGAATGTCCCAATATGGTTTCCATGTGGGGATTGGTATGGAAATATCATGTAAAGCTAGCTAAAGGCAAGGGAATGGGGTGGTTTACCAGATTTCAAAAAATTCTTGAATATTACAGTGGAACCCCCTTAAGATGTTCCCACTTAACAAATTTTCACGCTTAAGAAGTTTGATTTTTTCGGTCCCTTGAAGACTGAATTTGAAAAATTGCCTTATTTATCCCACATATCGACACCTCCACTTTTGATAGTTTTGCATAAAATTATGGGACATAATTGACAATGGAGATCCCAAATGGGGTGGTTTACCAGATTTCAAAAAATTCTTGAATATTACAGTGGAACCCCCTTAAGATGTTCCCACTTAACAAATTTTCACGCTTAAGAAGTTTGATTTTTTCGGTCCCTTGAAGACTGAATTTGAAAAATTGCCTTATTTATCCCACATATCGACACCTCCACTTTTGATAGTTTTGCACAAAATTTGGGACATAATTGACAATGGAGATCCCAAATTTGGTACAAAACAATAAAAAAACTCGACTTGGACCAAGTTTCCGTCTCTTTAACCTTTTCTACGCGTCAAAAATATCTATGACTTCTGTCTCACTATAGAAGCTTTGCGGCGCATGAGTGAGCCGCCCGCGTACAGGGCATGTATGGTCCGGCGCAAGGGTGTGCTTCCTGCGTCTAAAAGGTTAAACAACTCTCCTGTAAAGTTCCGAATTTGAATTTATGATACTTTACATAGGATGTGTCGATATAAGGTTTTCCCACGTAAGAAGTTTTTTTTCCGGTCCCTTGGTAAACTTCTTAACAGGGTTTCACTGTATATAATATCATAATTTTTTTTGATATGCACGCTATTATTTTGATTTCTCTTCTAAAAATCATTGTATATTTAAATTTTTTTTTATGTAAATGAGTGTCATTACCACCATATTAGTGTTTATTCTACTTCTGTGCTGTTTCTTTTCTACAAAACATGTTTTATGGATTAATTTTATAATATTATTACCTTTATTTTTTTTTATATAAAATTCTTGTGTTGTTAATTAATTTTAAATGTGCGAGGCTTTTTGTAATCAATGTTGACCCTGTTTAGATAATCTGTACATACATATGTAGTAATTACAAATCCTCTCTATGTTTTAATGTGTTGAATTAGACGTGTATAGTTGTTCCATAAGACTGAATGTGCTTCTTTATCATTTTATTAGCTACTTATGTAATTTAATTATAAACTTTCGATGGATTATGAATTTTAATATCGAATAAGTGATGCACAGAAAATGCCTTATATAGTATAGCCAAACGATGGCCAATTTAAAATCAAATAATGCGGTGAATAGATTTTTTTTTTTTCATTTCGAATTTGACAAACAAACAAAAAGACTTACAGGTCGAGCAATTAAAGTTGAGGCCAACAACAACTACTTAAAATTGTGGGTATCGGTGTATATGTTTTCACTTCCGGCAACCTTTTGTCTTGCAGGGACAATAAGTTTATACAATCATCGAATTTGAATGTTCAAAAAGTTTTTACAGTTAGGCAGCACCCTCGTGGGTTGGTAAGAAATCGACATAAACCGGATGCAACAAAAATGGAGGTAATATTGCGCGATGTCTCGCTGCGTGGACTAGCACACGGGTCTGTGGTATTGCAGATTTCTGTTTTACCGTTCCGCATTTAGCATATCGTCGCATGAGTCACGTGACGACGAGGTTGTGGAATTTTACATTTATTCACAATGCAATGGAGCCAATGAAAGTTATGCATTCGGCGTATAGGTAGAAACGAAAGTGGGGTGCTGCTGTGCGTAGATGCGATTTGCAGTAAGTAGTGTGGGTGAGCAGTGTTGGCGACACTGTTGTGCGTGCGGTTTCATACTTTGTGATATTATTAATGTGCCTAATTAATAAATTCGCAAGAATAATTTTTTTATATTTTTTAACTAAAAGAAATGTTAATCTTCGAAAATGACATCAATAAAAAAAAAATTTAATTCTCAAGGGAAGTATGAGATTGATAGAAATGATGAAATTCAATAAGGTCTCGGTAACTCGATTGGTATAGACGCAAGTCCCGGATAGACTAGAAGTTCGGAATTTGTGTCTCAGTCGCGACCATATCTTTTTTATTTTCTGTGTCTTTTTCTGTTTCATATTTTCTTTGAGAGTTATTGATGTTATTTTCAATGATTGGTATCACAATGAAGTGTAAAGCTTCAAATAAGTTAATTTTAATTTAAAAGAAATATTATTAATATAAAGGTTTATTAAAAAATCCTAAGTGATCTCGGCGATGATGCGATAATACCGAGAAGCTACTGAAACCACGTACCGTTTGCCTGTATACTGGAAGTACATAACACCGCTCCCGCGTCGAGTACGGGTGTCAATAGAAATATATGAAACGGAACCCTCTCGGTATCACACATTCTTACAGCACTCGGTTTATGTTGATTCCCTACCGGCCCATGTGGGAGCCACCTTAATTGAAAAGTTTTACAGTGTGTTCTTTTTTAAGTTTCACTGAAATTTTGTATGAAAACAATACATCTCTGTGAGGGAGTGCTGTGTTCAACTCAACTATGGTTGCGGTACCTGTACACTTTTGTAAAAAGTAGTTAAATAATTACATTTATTTTCAGACTGCTTTATTTTAAAGCACTAAATTTATATACGTCGTCTGCCGGTTTCGAAAGAACCCTTCCTTCGTCAGGACGAAAGTATGCTAACAAGTACAGAAAGAATTTTAAAGTTTTCAAAAGAAGTTAGTTCTTTAATTTTATCCAAAAAGACTGTCCATTTTTTATGAATTAATTTCCATTGGACCGTGCCAGTCTGCCATTTGATTGTTCAACTTGCAAAATGGGCCAACTGTCCCAGTGTAACCTCTGGTGCAACTGAAACATTGGTTGAATTTTTACCAGGAAAACATTTGTATATTTCAACGTGCATTTCTCGTGATAGGTTTGCAAGTGCCTTTGTGCCATTTGTTTCATTACAATGAAGAAGAGAAACCTGAATCTGTGATCGAAGTCCGTAGAAGGTCGCTAGGTTAAGTGCTTCAGTATATTAATGAATTTGTAGGCTTCATGTTGCCTTTCTTTTGAAATATTTATTATGCAGTGTCTAAAATGCCTTAGTAACTTTTACATACGTACATTGTTTTTTCTGTAAGTGTGTGTCCTGCTTTTTATATGGTGTGCAATATTTGAATATCTGTTTTTGTATGTTACATTTTGTCACTGAGAGCTCTGTTGTAATTTCTCCCTCTTTTTCCTAAACTACGCATATAATTGAAAGAGAGAGAGAGGTTGCAATGGAGCTGTCAATCATAGATAATAGAAACAAAGAGAGATATGGCATGGAAGCGTGCCGACTGTCGCCGAACTACAACCAAACTGCACGGACTATCAAAGCAGAGGAGCCAATGAACGTTATACGTTCGGCGTGTAGGTAGAAACAAAGGCAGGGTGCTGCTGTGCGTAGATGCGATTTGCAGTAAGCAGTGTTGGTGACACTGTTGTGCGTGCGGTTTCATACTAATAATGGTTCATGGCCCATCTCTCTTGTTTCTATTAGCGGTACGTCTATGCCAATGGCGTGCAATCCATAAATGCTGAAAACTAAGCCTACAAACCATAAAAATATACAACAAATTTCTGATCAAAATGTATTTTCCATGAATTTGGTAAGGAACTTGCATGCTCATTTGTTCAGTTGGCCGCGACAATCAGCGAAAGGTGATAATAAAATGGCTATTTTAAAATATTCAATGGGATATTCAAATCCAAATTACACACAGCCTACCTTTGGCCATAGAGCAATGCACATCACTGGTCTATATACTGGCCTATCTATTGATCGATTAACGAAATGTAATTATTTCACATCAACCGCCACTAATTCACTTTGATGTATTATGTACTAATATACAGCCATAAATTACCTCTGCTGTTTCTACGTAGACTCAATGAAAGTTGTAGGGGACACGGGATCAGAAAATCCTCCCTGAAAAAGGGGAATGAGTAGATTTTGATCTCAAGAAAGAATTGTAGAAAGCATGATGTAAACTAAAAACATTTAGCAGTAATACGCATTTATTTTTGTAAGTTATATAATTATTTTTTCAGTGCTTGATTATCTGTGATTTAGTATAAAAAATATAAGTCAACTTTGTCTTGCCACAAATATATATTGTGTTTGGACAGGTTTTTTTTACTATAACCTAACAATCAGATTATTCGGTTTTTTTTGCTAAGAGAGGAAACGAATTTTATCATTTCTAATTGTGTAAGTGAATCAGTAGGTAAAACAAGATTTTGTATCTCACCACAATAATTATTTTCTTTATAATAAAAAAGCACTAATGATAATATGAATTGTAAAACTTTATTTAAAAACAGTATGATGCAAAATAAGATCATGAGTTTCATTGTCAATTTTATCAAGTCAAATTATGTGCATCGAAATTTACTAAAATTAGTTTATTAAATGGTAGAATATAATTAACCGGAGTTTTTCGTTTTATAAATATTTTTTATCGCTTTTGTTGTAGATTGTATTTTAAACTAAGATAGATTAGAAAATATATGTACTATTTTATCAGGCACGGATGATACGAATATCAAAGATTTAACTGGAAAAACCTGAACTAATTTTTTTTAACTGAAAGAAAAAAAGAAAATATAGACGAATTGATGAAATCATCAAAGCATCAAAATTAAATTTTCATTTTATAGGTAGCTAAATCTAGGTACTTAAGTATTTAGTTTTTAAAAAAATTGTATGAACAACAAACAAAAATATAATGATCCCTATGAAAGAGTACCTGTGCATCCAATTAAGTCATTTATAACTGTTTGTAGCTAACTAATAAAACAACCTAATAAAGAAATTCTGTGTCATTATTTCATATTGTCGTGCGTTTAGTTCTCTTCCTTTATTATATATTCTTAAAATAAACTTATTACAGCTTGGGCGGCTTCCATAAATGATGTCACAGGGTCAACGTAATAGTCTGTGCATGACCATATTATACAGAACCTTTTGACATTAAAAACTTTGTTAAACTTAATATTATGTAGCAAAAATTAACAGTCCCAAAATGGGTTGAATTGATTGCAACGCAACATTGTTGTATGTTTTAAAAAATAAAACAATAACTTTGTTTACATTACTTTTATACTTTTGCCGACCGGATTTCGCTACTACCGTAGCTTCTTCAGGGCAGTATACAACTTGGTTGTAAACTGCCCTTTTAAATTAAAATGTCACATCACCAAGCCACCGCTTCATATGAAAATATATTGTTGTATGTCTTTAACACATTGCTGAAATATTTTACCTTTAAGAACTGAATTTTTTTTTTAAAAGTAAGTACCATTAATATAAAATAAATTAATAAAAGTAGAAATTAATAGTCATAAAATATCAATCTTTACCTGTCCTATGTGAACCGTGCTTTATAAATGAGAGAGTCTCAAATGAGCCTGAGACACTGCACACATTTGCTTTGTATGAACGCGTGAGCCGCATTGTCAGCTGTCAACGTGTTAAATAAAAAAAGGGGGGTTCAAATTTCACGAAAACCCTGTGACATCATTTATGGAAGCCGCCTTGATATGTTTTGACAAAGCTACATAACTCCTGATGTAAATAACGAGCTGAAAATAGATCTATTGGTGTAAAAATTTCAGATAGAAAACTCTGCAAATTTGATGATGCCAAAGCTCAATTGCTGAAAATTTCTACTTTGTTATTATAAGTTTCATAGGTCATTTGTTTATTTATTGTTTTGGAACATTTACAGGTTTTTATTAACATTATCATATTTATAAAATAAGTAATATTGGGAAGTGCGTTAGTGTTACTAATCCAGTTAAAAATGTTCACAGGATGCATTGTTTTTGGTTTGGTTATCAGTTTTTCACATAAACGTTAGAAATGCATATTTCGAAATTTATTCTAATGTGGCTGCTACACTTTTTTTCTTGTAAGTGACTTATGTAAGTAACTGATGGCAAGATTACCAATGTGAATTACTTACCATAATTTATAGCAGCTTCCAGAAGTCGTAAGTGGAGTGAGTTTTCGGCAGGTTCAATCGTGTCCGGGTGAACATACAGCTTATGAAATCAGTTTGATAAGTTGAGTTACTGTAATTTTTTTAACAGTTCACATGGCACCTAAACGCGCCGAATTGAGAGAAGTTTGCATTTTTTCATTAGTTTAATTTCTGTAATAAAAATAGTGCTGATTTCGATGTCTAAAAATGCATCGAATATCACCACTTTTGGGTTGACATCAGAAAATATTGTCAATCAATTATTTCTTCGACTACATGAATTAATTTTGTAATATTATTTACATGTTTCGATTCTGAGGATGGCTAAAAGAGTTTACCTACCTAAATGTTCACCGATTAGAAAGGAAACGTAATTATTTCCTAAAAACAATATAATTTTTTTTAAATTTTTACATATGAAACACAAATAAGTAGTCGTTTTGATTGTTGGATGGATTTATTGAAATAATACACATCAATAATTTATGGAAACTTCCCATTGCACGCGAATCATTTTGTGATGTTCGTAACTTTCAGCTCTTTTTAAATGCTTTTAACCCACGACACTTAACACGACGACTTTGTGGTTTATTATTTACATGTTTAAATGTCAGTAAATAAAAACCGGGAAAATCAACAGATTTCGTGATCATTTTAGTAGACGTCATGTTACCAACTGACAGATCAGCCGTCAAATTTAGCAGCAACCACTGAGAATGACGGCAAAATGTTGTGAAGGGAAGCCATCTTCCCGCTAATAAACTTACATGTGCATCGGTCACAGTGAGCACTTACATAAGTTAAACTTCCAAATAACTTATGTGAGCATTAATTACCGTAAGATTGATTGTTTTGGAACCCACAAGAGAATTTTTTTTAAATTTCTGCTCATTTTTCAAAAACCTAATAAAAATATTTCACTGTACACACATTCTTTCGGTGGATTGTAATATAATTTAAAAAACAAGTGCTAATATGTGTGGTTCTCTATATTTATGTTAAATTCTACAATAGGTACATTAAATATTACATAAACTAATTATTTATTCAGTACAAATTATCTGACAGTCCCGGCCGTGCGTAAGATTTCCTATTGAATGGCGTGGCGGAGTTCCGGAAAGTGGAGTGGAGACGATTATCTTGGTTATTTAAGTTGATAGATTGCTGTATCTGGACAGAGAGGAGATCATCAATCGTCTGAAACAAAAAAAAAGAAACATTACAGGGAAACCCTCTAAAGAAGTTTTCATGTTTAAGAGGAACGACTGTGTGGCCTGTTTCATACAAAACTTAATTTTGTATTTGAGTTCAAAATACCTAAACCTAATGATATATTTTTTTAAATTAAAGTTTTAGTAAATATCTAGTACGCATGAGAAGTATCTTAATTATTTTTGTTATACATTATGAAATATCGGCCATTAAAGGGATTTTTCGCAATTATAGAGGCATCCTTAACAATTATTTGGGGGCTAACTGTGATTTAAAAAAAAAAATTACCTGTTGGCTTTGAAAATATAATGAAATATAAAAATTTAAAAAAAAATTAAAATTAGCATTATGGTGGACTTTAAATTAAATTAATAACGACCAATTTACGTTGGAACACAAATTTGCCGTATATAATTCAAAATATCGACCCGAAAAAACCTTTTTTTTTATGTTTCGATTTTGTATTTTTATTTACGTAATCATATTTACATAGCAAATATAATAATTTTAAAAAAAATACGATAAACCCGGAAATAATTTTCTAAGTTGCCTCTACGATGATGAAAATTGATTTTTTTTCATGGCATGTACTATGTAATTTAAAACAAAAATAAATGAAATATTTCTCATCCATACTAAATATTTACTAAACCTTTAATTAAAAAAATACGTCATTCAGTTTGGATGGGTATTTTGGCCTCAAATCCAAAATTAAGTTATGTGTGAAACAGGCAGCGCAGCCGTTCCTCTTAAGAAGATTTCATTTCTGATCCCTTCAAAAACATTTAAAACTTCAGCTACACTGCCATAAGCCAAAAATCGAGTGTTTCAAGTTATAGGTCACATTAGAGTCGAGGCGAACAACACTTAGGATTGTGTGTTTTCACAAAAACGGCGCTATACAAATCATCCAATTATTATTATTATTGATGCATATGGTTCTATGAAAGAACTAAACATTAAAGAAAAATAACACACCTAACCTAAATTAACCTTTTTTTTCTTCGTGTTTTCTTACTGTTCTGTTTTATCCGGTTACTGGTGCATGTGTATACAAGTCTGGCAGTCTTTTGTCTTACTTACACCTACTTATTGTTATTAGTGAGAATGGGACAACAAGTGTTTTTAAATTAAAATATTGGAAAAGTTTTAGTTTTTTTTATTACTTAATTTTTTTTTAATTTTCAGTGGAATTTTCTGAAGTCAAATAACAAGTTTGAGTAATGCTGTATGCAATCAATGCATCTGTATAAGTACTGTGTTTGTGTCAACTCTGGTTGCAATACCAATAAGTACTGCATTTGGTATTATGTATATCATTGAAACCAGTGGCGGTTTTCTCTAAGGAGCGATTGTGCAGTACACATCAGCATCTCCCACACATACGTTTCCGCCTGCATTTCTCGATCTTCACTCCAAAGCGCCTGCCGATCTGTGCACCGATACGTATCACACGGTATTATTGACCATAGATATCATAAGATAGACATCGTCATGGCCATTTATAAAGCAATAATAATGTCATATGTCATATTTACGACGATTACAAATTACTATCGTATGGACAGTGCAAAGTTAGATAGTTTACTTGCAATGTGTCATTCAAAATTAACTAATACTGTAACAAACCATCTTAGTAATAGGGATATTTCTGTGCATATTTCATCGATTTCGAATACTTTCTCACTCCCGCATCGCTTCGTCTCTTAGTAATTAGGACGAAGAACGCGATTAGTTAGCTTATCACCCCTCCACTTAGGCTTAGAGATGAGACCCCGTGGAAGGGATGTCACAGCTGTGATGACCTATAAAAGGTCGCGTTTTAGCTCCAGAGAGCAAGATGTTTCCGGCACCTAATGCACCTCTCCAACCTCCTCTGCCAGGACTGACCCAAGAATCCCCTGTGGTTGATTGATGGACAGTGAATCCAGAGCCAGGTACCCCTCTCCAACCTCCTCTGCCAAGACTGACCCAAGAACCCTTTGTGGTTGATTGATGGGCGGTGAATTCAGAGCTATGGTAATTCTTTGCCAAGGACTGACACAAGAACCCGTTGGGGGTTAATTGATGTGCGGCTAATTCAGAGTGACGTGAATCAAGTGAGATATTATTATATATTTTATGACCAAATGTCAAGTGTTGTTTTAAATTATACTGTCGTATTATTGCTAACTAACTTGTAAATTGATTAGACCCAAAATAAAGACTATTTCAGTTCTCCGTGCAAAGTGTGTATTATTTAATTGAACCCGTTACAATACTGATTTTTTGGTAATCCAGCTTTGCTTTTGATTTTCAATCAGCAGTCGGTGAAAATCCATAAACATAAAAAAACAAATGCGCGGCGCGCGCTCATACGCTTATGTGTAAAGGCATATCACGCCGATCGCTGAGAAAAACCTACCCATCGGACTGACGGCAGATCTGGGCGTTCGGACTGCAGATCGCTGCCTTTACACATACGTTTCACATACAAGCAAATATTTCATACAAAAAAACCAAAATGACACAATCCCCCCGACGGTGAAATTAAATAGCCTGGGCCGAACCACATTGAAATTTGTCCCCAACACTAACGAAGGAATGTTTAAAGACAGAAGTTTGACGAGTGTCACCGAGATGGCTCCCTATCGGTCAATAAGGATGCAAGTTAAATGTTATTATTTTACTTTCTATAGTTAGCAATAAATATTTATAAGTTTTTATTTTCTTGTTCTAACGTCGCTCTAACTGTTTTCTTTTAATGGCATTTATAAATCTACTAGTATATCGAACAGATTATAATGCATATTTTTGTTTTCATATTCAAAATTGAATCTTTCTCTAGACGTTATTTTCCTAAGTTAAGAAAGTTTCGACAAATGCCGTATTATCTAAGTTGCTAGTTATTATAGTACCCCTCCCACCAAGTTAATTTAAATAATGTGACAGCCGCTGTATTCCACGATTCGCCGAAGGACAACAAGTACATTTTGGTAAATAATATCTTCTTGTGAATTTCTAATTGAACCCCCAGTTAAAAAGACCACGAACCCTGAATAGATAAACCGATAAAAGTGTGTTGCGGGCTTAAATCTGTGTGCCTGAAGTGAGGTTAATTTTACCTCAGTTTGGATGAAATCAATAATAGATAAAATAATTATTTAAAGATTGACGTCAGTGTTGCCATGGATTTAAAAAAAAAATTCCATTTCAATTCATTGTCAAACTGTACGTAGAGTCTATTGACATAATCTAGAAATTTAATAAAATGGAACAAAAAAACTTTCATTACTATGACAACGCCAAATTCAAAAAATATTTTAGGTTCTAACGTGATGTTATTTTTTACTTCCGAATCTGGCAGGTTGACTAGCGATGACTCATTTTGTTAAGAGCGGGAGTCACTGTACCAGCTCAATATTTTCGTGACTCAATTGAACGACAGCACAAATAAGAGCCGGCACATATTAAGAGCTGACTAGAGCGTTCACAAGCTTATACCCCAGTTCATACGACTCCCAGCGTATAGGTGTATGGCGAATGGGTTGTATTATTGTACAAAGCGCCCAGATACCAGATACCAGACTGTCAGGCGCCGTTCATATACTGCACAGTGCTTACACATGTGTAAATATGGTAATTATTCATATCTCCGAAACAACTGCTTTAAGATGCATCATGGCCTAATATTAATTGAAAGTCCCACAGTCGTGGACATAATTTACACATGTAGAAATTAAACACGTATACAATGATTTTATATAAACAAATTAGAACAAAGGACCTTATTTAATGTGTCATCGTAGAAATGTACAAGAATACCATCGTCTTTATTAAGTGGTTCCAAGGTTTGTCAGAAAGAACCAGTTCAATTGAGCTGTGGTACGGTTAACCAGGAGTTGTGCACTCATGGTTCACCAAAATGAGCCGGCACAAATGAACGGCTCACTCGTAACGATCGCAGCACCATCTATTTTTGGTCTACATTATTTTAGCAACCTGTATGTACTAACCTTGTCATCAATTAATTTCCTGTCCTCGAGTCCTTTGATTATTGGATTTATTTCCCTGCTCACATCTTTGTTATTACTTCTTTCAACAGAAGCTCTGAGTTTCTCAATCTGTAAAAAATAATTACATTACTTTAAGAAATATTTGTAGGGAGTTCAAAAAGTATGCAGTGGCACTTAAAGTTTGAGGATGTCAATGAATTAAACTCGAATGGGACCGGTAGCAGCGAATGAGTTATACTTCCCAACACCCCAACTTTAAATATTAAAAAATATATTTACCGCATCCACGGTGAAAGTGTTTTTCACATTTTCTGAAGAGTCGTATTCCAAAACACCTCTCAATATCGGCACAGTATCATCCGCCCTGTCCAAATCCGCAAGAGCCGCTACCTGCAAAATAATATTTATTATTAATTGGGTGCAACAGTAAAATACCAGTGTTAATGAGATTATTTATGCAGATGCAGTAGAAGTTGACACAAAATTGTAAGAATGAATGTTTATATATCCTTTTTTTTATTTATTTTGTTATTATAAAAAAATTAAGCAAAATACATATAATGCACTCATTAATTCGAAATCCACGACACATTAAAATCAAAATTTCGAATTTAAAAAAAAATTTTAATCGTAAAAAAGTCGAGTTCCGTGGCCTCCCCTCAAATTCAGATATTCAAAGTAAATTCATAAAAATGCAACGTATTCATTCACGTGTCAATCGAAAAATCAAAACCGATTACTGGCGCGCTCAGGATGTCTGCTTAAGAATTTTTAAACAATAATACAAATTAGGACAATGTATAATCAAGTAAAACGATTTTTTACAGCATTTTATCTCCATTTAACTTTTTATCCAGGTTCAAATTTACGAAATTCTATGATGTATTTTTTCGAACTACATAATCCAATTAAAAATGTTCACAGGATGCATTGTTTTTGGTTTGGTTATCAGATATCACTTGATAGAGATGCTAAATAAAGAAAAGAAGTAAGGGAAATAGAACATAAAGCATAATATAACATACAGAAAGAGAATAAAAAAAACATAATATAAGATATAAAAAGAGAATAAAAAAATAAAGCAAGTTACAGTATTTCTAATAACACCACTATTTTCCATGACATGATAGAAGATAGCTAATTTGCTTTTTAAAATATGTGAGCCTGTTTATAAAGCTGTCTATATCGTCACATTCTATATCATTGTACAATCTACACATTCCAGACATGGGATTGAAATAGGCGATATTGTTATTAAATAATTAAAGGTAAAATGTTTTATGAAATAGTGTCTATTAGGAACTTTTATGTGAATACTACTTGGACAATATGTGGTTTCGAGCTTGTTGTGAATAATTTTGTATAATTTCCAAGACAATAAAATTAAAGTATTGAAGTCATTCCTCGTAAGATTGAAGTGAGGCATTTAATCCACATTTGAAAGATAATAGTCTTAAGAATTTTTTTGTAAAGATTCAATAGTTTTTGCATATATCATTCAATGTGGGTTCCATATAACACTCCCATATTCCAATTTACTTCTAATTAACGAGTCGCACAAGGTTACAACGGATTGGGTTCTTGAATGGCTTTGATATTCTATGTATGAATTCCAACATTTTCAATGATTTACTCTGAACATCATTAATGTGTGCATCAAACATAAATTTATAATCCAGAGAAATTCCTAGATCTCTTACGGTCGTAACTACTTTCAAATTAAAATTATTAATTGAATGTGCGTAATTCGGAAATCTGGCATATCGGCGGGCGCTTTGGAGTGAAGATCGAGAAACGCAGGCAGAAACGTATGTGTGGGTTATTAGTATCCATAGCTTCAGTTTCGGGTGAAAGTTGCAATATAACATTTATCAACATTAAAAAACATATCATTTTGACTAAACCAATTACCTAGCGCACCAAGGTCATTTTGGAGCATATCATGATCAGAATCAGTAGAAAAGTTTACGGTAAAATTTTAGATCATCAGCAAATAAGACAGAATCATAGTGTAATATACAGGCAAGATCATTGATGAATATTTTAAAAAAAGTAGAGGACCGAGATTGAACCCCTGTGGTACCCCTGGGGATATAACTGTGGGTGATGACTCATACCCATCAATAAGTACTAGATGTGTTCTGTTTTCCATATATGATTTGAGCCATCTAAATAGGTCACCTATCCGGTCAAGTTTCTGTAGTAAAATGCAATGATTAACTTTATCAAATGCTTTTTGAAAACCTGGTTAAATGGCATCTACATGAGTTCTTTAATTACATGCGTAATTACAAAATTCCAACAGATTAGAATTATGGGATCTGTCGGATACAAACCCGTGGTGATTTAAGGTTTAAAGTGAGAAAATATAGTTGTAAGTTATTGATTCAAAGACTTTTGCAAAACATGATAATATGCTGGATCGGTCTATAGTTTTCCACCAAAGATTGATCACCTGACTTATGTAATGGTCTGGTACTGTATGTGCATTTTTCCATAATTCTGGGAAAATTCCTGTAGATAACGAACGATTCATTGAATATAATAAGAAAGAGGAGTAATCAACGTGCCAGAACTTACAAAAAAAAAGGAGGTATTTTGGGCCTTTACACGTATCGATTTTTTCTAAACAAGATTTAATGGCGCACGTGCTTATATTGATTTGGCCAAGATTAAATTGAAAGTTTTGAGGAACCGGCCTGGCAAAATATAATGAGGGATCAGATTGAGTATAAACTGATGTAAAATATTTAGAGAAAAGATTGGCAATCTGTCCATTATCTGCAGTTCAGAATCCAGATAAATTAATTTCAGTATACAATTGGTAGTAAGCAATGATTTTGAGAATGCCCAGATCTAGTTACATAAGATAGCAAAAGATGTGTTGTGGGTTACCTTTAAACTTCTGATTGTGACATACATCTGGTTCTTCACGCCCATCGATACTTCGAGGGCGACGTGAGGCGCTCCTTGTTTCAAGGCTAGACCTGAAATATACATATATATATATATATTAAAAAAAACTTATATAAATAATCAGCTAGAGGTTAAATTTTTATATGTACTACTGTGAGAATTGACGCAAATACGGTACTCACACGGATGCATTGCTTGCATACAGCATGTTCAAAACTTGTTATGTGAGTAAAATTGAAGAAAGCTACTTGTCAAATATTCAAATTTGACCAACGTGTATACACTTGTTGTGAAATGACCCGAATCAAGTATTTGATTCACTTGATCGTGCCATGCCTTCCTCTGGTGTGCCCGACACCTGCCATTCACGTTTGTCATTTATTATCCCGGTACACCTTTCTTCATTCATTTGCTCTACATTTGTGCCCTTACTTGTTCATCACTCTTATTTCAGCTTTCAGCCTTGCATTCTTTCTAGATCTATCCATATTTGTAATACGTACGTGGTTTTATTACACATGCACCACATTACACAATAAAATTAAGTAAATAATGTACATAGTGGATAAAACTCTTCAGTCTAGAAATTTTTACATAGTTTTAATACCCAAGAAATACAAAAAATACTTTAATCGTTCCTGTCAATTCTATGCCTCACTGGTTGGTTGTTATTAGCGCTCCATTATGAAAAGCTAGCATTGCCTTTTTGGCAACTTCTTAAATATGTACGTGCATTGAATTTAATAATATTGTACTGTGTCAAATCTTACCGGCAAAGAAGGTAACTGCCCGCCTCATGGGGATGTGTCCTACCTCAGATAAGTTTCCCCAAAGCTTCTTAGCATATTCAAAGCTCGCACTCGTGTTCTGAAACATATCAATATCTTTTATTAACAGCTATTAATTAATTTGACAATAAGTATTAATTATTAATGTGTTTCAAATTGGAGAACTCCATTTTTTTTTTTATTTTGAGAAAAATAAATTTATATGAATTATTAATAATATGAGAGTTTAAAAATGGGTCTGAATGCCGAAACAGCTGTCACAATAATAAAAACTAAAATAGTTGCAGAACTTGATAACATTATTAAATTTATTTTCTTAAAATTTTTAAGACAATAAGTATGATCAAAATCAACCATCCGGAAAGAGCTGTACTAGTTTAATATACACACCTGTTGGTAGCAAGCGGCCATAGCCAAAACGACCAAGTGCTTGGGGTATTTGGTCATATTCGCTTGCTTAGTTACGGCATACTCAAACACCCTTAAAGCGGCATCATACTTCTTGTGCTTGTACAGGAGGTCCATCAGTATGTGGTAAGACATGAACTGATCGAAGAAACCACACGATTCAGGATCTTCAAATGTCTGAAAATAAAAAAATTATTTTCTTTGTTTAACCACCTCACTCTTAAATAAATGAATTCATTTTTAATGATTATCGAGACATGTTCCCTTGCAATCACAACACAGTATGGAGGAGATCAAGGTACTCACAGCTCATCTCACAATCCTAAAAGATGTATACCACCCAAAGTTGGAAGCCCACTTATGAAATCCCGACCCAATGCGAGCGCCGGTCTAACTCCATGTTCGAGATTCCCGCAACGGTGTAGGACCTGCCCTTGAGCGGTTAAAGCTATAATTAGAAGTAGTAGATAGCTCGGTGGGTAGGACGCTTAAGTGGCAAACGGGTGAATCAAATTCAATATTCACGGCGGTAGCCCGTTTACACGAAGACAGTGTTTAGGACTGTGATTTAATAGCAACAAAATCATTGTCCTTGTGAAAAACAGGCCATTACTTCCCTTGCAGAACAAGTAATGCTTCGTGAAAAGTGAAGGTCTTTATTAAAATCTTTGGGATTTATAGCTTTATTTAAATTTAATTTGAAACGAAATAACCAAAATAAATTAGTTTTATTTATTCGCACCTAATTTCTAACCAGCCACCAAAGAGCTAACTGCTCTGCTGCAGAGGTTGTCAACTGCGTAATATAGAGATTAAAAAATTACATAATACAACAAATTATTTAATACAATATCTGACTTACTTTGAGTGCCAGATCTGGTTGATCTAAGTGGTGAAACAACCTCATGACGACAGGGCCAAAAATAAAACTTCCAAATCGCAATTCCTTGTTTTGATTATTGAACCTGAAAGAAAAAATACACTCCAATAAGATAATAAGGTACATACTAGTATTTCAATATTACTTAAAAATCAACTATTTATTCCGTTTCTATTCAGGTTACAGACATGTTAAGAATGTATAAAATAGAATGTAAAAGTAGCACTGTAGGAATACCACTGAATGGAGTTATTTAATCATGTTTAAGTTTATTTAGAGTAAAGCGCACTTGAAGTGAAATCACACAAAACTGCGCTATATAAATGCTTTGTTATTATTATTATTATTACAGAGTAAATAATACATAGAGATGCCTTACATGCAAGGGGAACAAATCAAAATTAGGGGGGCGGGCTAGGCTCACTTTCATTTGATTTGTGAATAAATGCATCCCGACAGTCTGCAGACAACTCACATTGGACTGCAAAGTATTAGTATTTACTCTTTGAAAAGCAAATCTGCTAATGATTTATCGCAAATTTCCTTCTTTCCTGTAGTTATGCTAACAGATTTCAAACTAACTCAAACCACCAATTTAACTAAAACAGCGAATAAGTAAAAGGGTACAGATTGTTTAAAAAAAACTGAATATTTTATTAGAGTATTTAGTTTGACACTTTATAAATGTTAGAATTTGCTTAACAGAATCAAAATCACGTGAAATAAATGTCGATGGTAGTAAATTAGTGTCACTAAAACTGTAATGCATTATACGAGGTATTATCAAAAAATACGGTGAATAATTTTATTACGAACAAAGTAATAAGCTTACATCAAATTTGAATTAGTCTCCTTCAAAGTACTCTCCTTGGCTAGCGATGCACTTATCTCAGCGTTGATTCCATGATTCGAAGCATTTTTGGAAGGCTTTTTTCGGAAGGGGCTTCAGCTGCTCCGTTGTGGCCCTCTCAATGTCGGAAATGGTATCAAAATGTTTTCCTTTTAGTACAGTTTTTATTTTTGGGTAGAGCCAGAAGTCGTGTGGTGGTAAATCCGGAGAATAAGGAGAATGTGGACAGACAGGAACCTTTTTTTCAGCAAAAAATTAGCGGGCAACGGGCATTTTGGTGATAAAAGAGGAAGCCAGTGGACCATTTTTCTGGTCTCTTTCTATATACATCGTCTCGCAAACATTGCAGTAAGCCCTTGTAATATTCGGAGTTCACGGTTGTTCCCCTCGGAACGAACTCTGATCGCACTATGCCCTCGCTATCAAAAAAAAAACAACGAGCATGACCTTGACATTCGACTTTGACCGGTGTGCCTTCTTAGTGTGAGGAGAACCACCATTGGGAACTCTGAATTTTCATCTTATGGTCAT
Organism: Halesus radiatus; assembly: GCA_022606495.2. Lineage (NCBI taxonomy): Eukaryota > Metazoa > Arthropoda > Insecta > Trichoptera > Limnephilidae > Halesus > Halesus radiatus. The sequence continues at coordinate 261,004 of JAHDVE020009413.1, forward strand.
ATTCATAGACCCAACTTTCATTTCCAGTTATAATTTTGGCCATGAAGTCCAGATCTGCTTTAAGACAATCCTTCAATTCTGTGCAAACTGACAAATGATTTTCCTTCTATTCGTCAGTCAGAAGTCTGGAAACAAATTTCGCATTCACTCATCTCATTTTCCAAATTATCAGTTGAAATATTTTATATGGACTCGTATGAGATGTTCAGTTCTTCTGTAAACTCAAAAATAGTCAATCGCCTGTTTGAACTAACCATTTTTGCCACGTTTGTCTGTTTTCGAAGTCGAGCGATGCCCCACCATCGCTCGTCTTCAACCGACTCATTTCTGCTTTTATACCTCTTGTAAACAGTCTTCAGAGTCACATTATCGCCATGCACTGATTTCAACATTTCATGAGCTTCTTTGGCACTTTTTTTGCAATTTAATGTTAGGATGTTGTTCGAAATACACAATGCGCGACAGACACAGTAAACACGACCTCACTGTTTCGGCTCTGAAAGCCGACTGACAAGTCACAACTTGTTCAAACTTAACACTGACTATCTAAAAGGATCAGGCTACGATACTTTTACCTCAAATGGACCCAGTGCCAGCTGCTGGTATAAAAATTCACTCCCATATTTTTTCATCACACCTCGTATATTAAAAAAAATTAAAATACAGTAAAAATAATGCTTTCTGTGGAATGCAAGGCGATAGTTTTGATTATTCAACAATTTTGATTATTTTTACATCGTTTGATTGCGCAGGAAACAATAAATATTGTTTCTCAAAATGTTCGAATATCACTCGCTGCCAATCGATACACCAATGGTAACGTAGGGGTATTTGAGAAATGCATAAACCCGCCCGGTGCCAAATTGCGATATATGGCAGTTCTATTCAAAGTAAGATTATTATTATTATTCTATTTAAGTCAGTAGTTACGGAGTATTTTGATAGAATGTATGAAAATATACACAGCAAGGGAAATAAAGACAAATAGTATTCCAAAATGTTCAGTGATTCATTTGCTTAAAGCATTAGTGATGTACTTACTTCAATATCATTTGATGCACAAGTTCTAAATCATCAGGTTCACCTAAATGGACCATGCTCTTGAGGTCTTCAGTGAAGATCATGTTCTTCGATCCTTGGCTCACAAAATCCTTCATTTTAATGCGGAACTTCTCACTTAAACCGTGCATTTGACTCGCTACCTTCTCTCTTGCCATTACATATTTGTCAAGCCCTAGGGCAGGCCCCGCATATAGAGAAGCCGCTAAAAACGAAAAAATATATTTACAAGAAACTCAAAAATAAAACTGACTGCCGCAACATTTACGATATAAAAATATTATCATTTTATTGGTCTACATGTAAGTTACGCATTTATATGTCGTATTTTACAAAAAAAATGGTTAAAAAGTGGTTCTTACCACGATATTGTTGCGTTAAAATGCATTGCCTAACGCTATGTGAACTTAACGAAACTAATGTATGCTTATAAGCATTCATAAAATTATTCATGATGAGAGTCAGATCCCAAGTTAATACAAATTATATTGTAATTTTAAAAGGCTATGAAAATAACCCTGCGTACTTTTTCAGGTTATGTCAGATTTACTTAACCATAGAAGAAAATTAATAATTTATTTGTTTTTTATATTCCAGGTGTCAATAGAGATGAGGATATCCGAAACATTTTAGCAGAACCTACGATCAAGACGGTACAGAAAAAAAAATTTTTTATAACCGGCCTTGAGTATGATATGACGGTGCGTCGGGCAGTAGGTATTATTCTAGGAATAACGCAAAAAGGGAGGAATAGAAAAGCGATCTTAGGTAGTTACAAGTAATTTATTTTGATAGTCGTGGGGTTAGTCTTAAAACTAGAGTAAAACTTAATTAGACATAATAAATTTAATAAAACTAGATACGCAATTACTTAATTCTACTGTTAAAGTCTTTGTACTTAAAATTAGAGGTTCACTGACTTAGGTAATTACTTAATTCTACTGTTAAAGTTGATATAGCCTTTTGTAATCACCTAAAATAATTGACCGAATTCACCGAAATATTTAGATTTAAAATGTGCATTTTAAATAGTAGGAATTCCCAGATTAGACCGGCCATAAAATAAATTTAGTACAAAGGCTAGCCGAGCCTATTGTTAGGAAAAATCGTAACTAAAATAATATAATCTTAACTGCTATTTTGGGAAAGCCCGCAATTCCTTTGTGATTTTATGGGACGTCAATAAAAGATAATCCCCTCAAGGGAATTGAGCCGCGGATGGAACGACCGCTGAACAATACAGGTAGACAGGTAGACAGAAGGACAGTGGGCTCTAGGACACAGTCGATTGTGAGAATCCGCCCAGGACGGAGAGTCGCGTGCAGTCTTCCACCGGGGAAGAGACAGTCGATTGTAAGAGTCCGCCCAGGACGGAGAGTCGCGTGCAGTCTTCCACCGGGGAAGCAAAAGTCGGTTGCAGTAGTCCGCCCAGGACACCTAGCCAAGTGAAACCTTCCGCCCAGGAAGGTTCCAATTCTCGCTCCTTTGAGAGGCCGCCCAGGTCCTCTGACGACGAGGGAATTTTACACTTCCATCCCAGAAGGAAGTAACTGCTCTTCGCCCTTCGGAGATCAACATTGGAGACCGCCCAGGCCTCTGATTATCGCCGCGTTGCACCTACTACCGATCCGGAGGTACACGAATACGTAGTGCGAACGCGAGGACTCTACATACAACGCAGCCACTGGACTCTGGACATCCATCACCCAAAAGGGAAGTGCCTGACTATAATGATAATTCCTCCCACATTGCCTAAGCCAGTGAACCTCTAATTTTAAGTACAAAGACTTTAACAGTAGAATTAAGTAATTACCTAAGCCAGTGAACCTCTAATTTTAAGTACAAAGACTTTAACAGTAGAATTAAGTAATTACCTAAGTCAGTGAACCTCTAATTTTAAGTACAAAGACTTTAACAGTAGAATTAAGTAATTGCGTATTTAGTTTTATTAATTTTATTATGTCTAATTAAGTTTTACTCTAGATTTAATACTAACACCACGACTATCAAAATAAATTACTTGTAACTACCTAAGATCGCATTTCTATTCCTCCCTTTTTGCGTTATTCCTAGAACAATACCTACTGCACGACGAACCGTCATATCAAAGTCTTTGTAGTTAAAATTAGAGGTTCACTGGCTGACATTGTGGGAGGAATTATGATTAGAGTCAGGCACTTCCCTTTTTTGGTGATGGATGTCCAGGGTCCAGTGGCTGCGTTGTATGTAGAGTCCTCGCGTTCGCACTACGTATTCGTGAACCTCCGGATCGGGAGTAGGTGCAACGCGGCGATAATCAGAGGAATGGGCGGTCTCCGATGTTGATCTCCGAAGGGCGAAGATCAGTTACTTCCTTCTGGGATGGAAGCGTAGAATTCGTAGAGCGTAGAGGACCTGGGCGGCCTCTCCAAGGAGCGAGAATAGGAACCTTCCTGGGAGGAAGGTTTCACTTGGCTGTGTGTCCTGGGCGGACTACTGCAACCGACTCTCCGTCCTGGGCGGACTCTTGCTTCCTCGGTGGAAGACTGCACCTCACTCGTGTTTCCTCGGTGGAAGCTTTCACTCGACTGTCCGTCCTGGGCGGACTCTGGCAATCGACTGTCTCCTAGAGCCCACTGTCCTTCTGTCTACCTGTCTACCTGTAGGTATTATCTTTTAACCCGCATTGTTCAGCGGCCTTTGTTCCGTTGTTCGGCTCAATTCCTTTGAGGTGTTTATTGCCGTCTCATAAAATTCCAACGGAATTGCGGGCTTTCCCAAAATAGCAGTTAAGATTATATTATTTGAGTTACGATTTTCCTAACAATAGGTTCGGCTAGCCTTTGTACTAAATTTATTTTATGGCCGGTCTAATCTGGAAATTCCTATTATTTAAAATGCACATTTTAAATCTAAATATTTCGGTGAATTCGGTCAATTATTTTAGGTGATTACAAAAGGCTATATCAAGTATTATCATTTTCCTTTATATTTTTTTCCCATACTAAAAAAGACAATAAAATTATTTCACAAATAAGAGTGTATTATATATTGTGAACAAATTTATTTTCATAGTAGGGGGCAATCCTAGTGTAAATGTTTTACCACCTGCACAGATAAATGTGTATGTACAATCCGTTATTTTTTTTATTTTACAAACCTTAATATATGCATTATATATATGAAATTCGAAAATAAGAAAAATCGTATTATTAAAGGGGCTAATAGCCTGTTTTCTCTACTCAATTGTACACTAAATTAATGCAAACACACAGCTGTTTTATTTATCCTCGTACAGTCAACCTTTTATCAAAAGAAAGACAAATAAATTATCTTTCTACGTAAAAGAAGTAAAATTATGGCTGAATGATCTAGATGTTGAAATATTTCTTGTATAAAATCTTTCTTTATTTCTTTCTGCTTACTTTAACTCAACATTTACTAATTATAAACAAAAAAATTCTGCTTACTTTTACCATAATTTCTATTAAATGTTGTATTTTTTTGATGTTACAATACTTAAAATAATTAATATTCTAGTACTCATATATACTTAAATGACTTATATTACCGACACACAGGCACTGTGGGTTTCCATTTCTTACTATTATAATTTAAATAACCATGCATGTAAAAAAATTGTATATAATTTATATTCTATTTTATGTTAACAGCTGTGAGGAAAAAAATGTTTATGAATTTACACTGATAATTTTATTTTTTCAATCTTGAAATAAGGATTCATAGAAATTAGAACAATATAAACTATAAATAATTTAACGTTTTCTTATAAAAAAAGAATATGATTATATTTTCAACTCATGAATACGTATACGTACCTATATTCAAAAGTACTTTTAGAAGCACTTGCTCCATTGCTAAATAGTAATCAATTACCTGCATTTTCAGAGATAAATATAATTAAACAAGAAACAAACAAACTAAACAAGAAGTCATTGAAAAAAGCATTTTATATTTAACAAAACTTTTTATTTTATATAGATTCAATAACTTTATTTTACATAGATTCAATATCACAAATTAATATAAATAGACTTGTACAATAATGCTTTTCAAAACCGGTCTTCACACAAATTTATTGAGGTGTGTATCTTTTAATTGCACGTGTGGGGTTTAGAGTCTGCGACCTTTGGACTCGAGCGGAAGACCTTCGCCACTCGGAAGAATTAAACTATAGTCTGACAAATAATTGTAGAAAAAAGTAGAGAACACTGCAACAACTTTAATTGCATTAAAAGGCAACACCGACATGATTCAAACGTAAAAGAATTAAACTTTAAAAAAGCACCATGATCCAGTTTTATGTAGAATGCCGAGGATCTTAGCCGTGCGTGTCGCTTCTATTATCTACGCAAAATAAACATTATAGCCACTCCTAGCCGCAGATAAAAACACCCAGCAACTTATATAAAAGCAAAATATAATACACTAGCGCCACTAGCAGAAAACATCCCAGTTGCTGTTATCCAAAAACAATGACATTCGCGACTCTCAACTTGGACGTGCTACATCTCTTGACCTTATAATAATAATAATTGGATGACTTGCATAGCGCCGTTTTTGTGAAAAATCACCTCAAGGGCGCTCTATCTTGTTTACATACGCTGAACCACTTTCTGAATTAGGGTAAGGTTTATTATTATACACATTTCTCAGACACCTGTGTATAAGCTTTACACTATACATAAATCTGTTTTTACACGGGGGATAACGTTATACAGAATACCTTGTAAAAAAAAAAGGTAATAGAGGACTTAATGTATAGGAAAATGAGAAATATGAAAAAAAAAAAAAAAAACATCAAGATGTCAAAAAATAAAACACATTGTATTTTCCTACACATAGAGGAATTTTTTTTTTTACATGAATACCACACAAGAGTCCCAACTGCTCCCACCCGTCCGGAGCCAGTGGCATCCCCAATTCTCAATTTAACACAGAATTAATTTTTATTCCTTAGCTTAGGCCTTGCAACCCTACGATTTTTTTTATTCATGACTCCATAATTATGGCAAGGATACTATGGGCTCATCACAAAGTCAGTGGAGATATTGTACAGTTTGCAGGATTCGATCTAAGATAGAATTTTTTTTGTTTTTATATGAATACCGCACAAGAGTCCCAAACTGCTCCCAACCGTCTGGAGTCAGTGAGACTATGGCATTCCCAATTGGGAAATGTTGTGAGGCTGAAGGTATTGGGGAGGGGAAGGAGAAGGGGAAGAGGAAGATGGGGAAATACCTGGCTATTCAGATCTGGTCACCAAACACAACTGAAAGCTATTTCAAGCAACGTTTCAATTCTGAATGGTGGTCTTTCACCAGGGCGATACTGAGAGTATCTTAAACTCTGGAACGTGTGCAAATATACTATATATTATTTTTAAATGGATTAACGGGGAGAGGGACGTCGGAGAGTTATTATTTATTAATTCAAAATAATGATAGTATTTTTACGCAATACGATAAACATAATGTTTTAAAATAGAAAATATTTATTAAAAGAAAACATTAATAGTGTAATGATAGTTCTATTACGCAATACGATAAACATAATGATTTAAATATAAAAATATTTGTTAAATATTTTATAAATTTACATAGGCTTAGCATTTATCAAAATCCAACCAAAAAAAAGAAAACATACTTTTCTCCACTTTAAAAATCATATTCGTATTTTAAATATATTGTAAAACATACAATGGAACGGTCTGAAAAAAGTAATATTCCTGATTAGATTTTGATAAATTCTAAGCCTATGTAAATTTATAAAATATTTAACAAATATTTTTATATTTAAAAACATTATGTTTATCGTATTGCGTAATAACACTATCATTATTTTGAATTAATAAATAATAACTCTCTGACGTCCCTCTCCCCCTTAATTGTGAAACAGCACAAATTAATTAAATAAAGTTTACTTGGGCACACCGGGATTTGAACCCGCGACCTTCGGATTCGTAGTCGAGAGCCTTACCCCTCGACCATGGAGGCCGTCAAACATGTATATAACATTCCTAGCAAAATCAGTCTAAAAAGTTGTTCCCGCGCATGAAATACAAAGGGGGGTGAAGCGGCTGTCGATGTAGCCCGAATCTTTCCGACCGCGAACGAACGGAATGCACCACCGCGGCCCGGAGAATTTCTTACCGGCGGCGCGTGCCGACTTGAGATGCTCTTTGAGTTTTTTTAGCAATAAAAAGGAAAAATTACAGTATAATGATTACGGTAAAACCGATGAAAGGTTACACCACTGCTTTTTCTATTTTTTCCAGAACGACTTGTGCAGTCATGTAGGCATTTTGCAGTAATCTTTGGAGATTCATAATAATAATAATAATAATAATAATAGTTGGATGACTTGTATAGCGCCGTTTTTGTGAAAAATCACCTCAAGGGCTCATAATTGATTGAAGCCCACGTGTTATCTCTATGACGCCAATTGGCCTCATTTATGTTGCCCATATTTCGAACGCCAATGTTTACTCCATTTATATAACTCAATGTTCCTACATTATTTTTGGGTAAGTAGGTGGGGAGAAATCTAGGATTCTAACAAGAGTGGATAATACCATTATACTTTGTTGACCGTGTTCTCTCAAAATTATGTGAAAACAGAATTGACCGTATTAATCCCTAAACATTATTCCACAGCATTCATCGTCGCAGACCCGCCTTCCGTACGCGCATGCTTCTTGGCATGCCTCAGCAGGTCTGCCCGCTGGGCGTACGAGTTGCTGCACTCGGAGCAACGGTGCGGCTTCTCACCCGAGTGCGTCATCATGTGACGTGTCAGGTGACCCGAGCGCGCCATGCGCAGGCCGCATACGGTGCACACGTAGCGGCGCTCGCCTGTGTGCGTGCGGCCGTGCTGCTTGAGGTCGCTGCGCGTTATGAAGGCGCGCTGGCAGACAGGACACTCATAGTTCTTCTCGCCCGTGTGCTGCCTGGAAACCGATACAAATAACTAAAGAAAGTTGAAAAACAATTAAAATAAAAACATTCTGTACAGTGTCAGTACCTAAATATGTTACAGGTCATGTGGAAAATGCCCACATTTACTCCGAGACAGTTAACAGACCAATTATTAAGGCCCAGTTTTTCAGTTCCTTCTAAAGCCCCGCTTAATGTGAGTGTAAGTATTAACTATAAGTAATATACAGGAACGTGCTTCACGACTCAAGGCGATACTAGACAAAACCAAACTCTCATCAAAATTATTCAAATATAAATACAGGTTAATTTTTGGTATTTTCTTGTAATGATCAAATAATAACAAAAGTTTATATAAACTTAATGTCTAAATTGTCAAATGTGACATGAGATGCGTGTCAACTAGCGCCCCCGCGCCCATAAAATGAAGTGCTTCTAGGGTAGGTAGCATTGCATTTTAAGCTGTGGATTAAATAACACTTACTTTTAAATCGAGCATTGAAGCAATTGAAAAACTGGGCCTAAGTCTTCACGGGGTAAGTTGGTTCTACACTGGGAAAGTATCAAATATATATGTTGGCGGCCTCGCCTGAAGGTCAATTATAAATCTTCCAGTCGAAAAGACATAGATGGGACACGTTTGGACCCCAGACTTACATAATATGTACTCATTATAGAAGGTGATATACCTCTTGTGATACTGCAGATGTCCGTAGGTCCTGAAGCTCTGCGGGCACAGCGTGCAGGAGTAGGGCGTCTCGCCCGTGTGCAGCCGCTGGTGAGCCACGAGTCCTGAGGACTGCGCAAAAGACTTGCCACAGGTGCCACACAGCAGAGGTTTCTCGCCCGTGTGCACGCGCTGGTGTACCTTCAGGTTCTGCGACAGGGCGAAAGTCTTCCCGCAGTGACCGCACGAGAAGGGCTTCTCACCTGTATGGATGCGCATGTGCATCTTCAGGCGGAACCTAGAAACAATGGATAACCAGATTAAACATCAAATCAATGGCGCATGTAATTTTTTTGCATTTCAGTATTCTTTGGTAATTATAATGCGTCTGTCTGATACTTGCAATAATTAACAAACAATTACTTTCATTTTTAAATGTGCTTCTATATGACTTACTTTTGCAGGCCATTTTTAAAAGTGGAACCATGCAAGTCAAGTTACATTCTGTGAAAAATCACGGGTAACAACTGGTTACTGATCACTTTTCTACCACACTCAGCATCCGATCGAAAAATGAAATAAAAACAGATAATTTCACAAACATCTCTTGTCACATAATAGACTTCAAAGCACTTAGTTCAGATATAAGTCACGAATCTTGGACTCCAACACTGAAAGAAATGGATCCGAACAAAGCTCTACACGAATTTATATTAACTTTAGAAACATTAACGAATAAACACATCACTTTAAAAACTGATAAAAATACTACACACTAAATATTGAAAATTAAAACGTGGATCACAACAGGTTTGGTAAAGAGTATTCACAAACGTAATATAATGCATACGAGAGTAAACAAAAACCCGATGGATAGCAAAACTAAAAAATGATTAATTTAAATAAAAAAGTTTTTGTTTTAAGCCACTTTATTTTTATACACATTTATGCATTTGACCGGTTTCGGTTGGACTCAACCTTCTTCAGGAATGTACACATATAAACTAAAATTAAAATACAGAGATATCATAATGGAGACAGAGAAAGTGAGGAAAAGAGACAGCACGATAGGGTAGAACAGGACAGAGCATCACAGAGGGGGGGTAGTGGCGTTAGATAGAGAGGTAGGGGGAGGGGAGGGGAAGAAAGGGAACATCCTTAAAATCGGACTTTGGGTTAAATCTAATTGTTTATTTAAAATTTGGCATATATTATTTTTATTTGATTTTGATATTTCTAATGCTTCTAAGTTATTAAGGCGCAAGCCTATACTATTTTTATGTATTAATTGTACTCCTGTACTTTTATCAAAATTATGGTTAGTATTAATTAAATGTTCGGCGAATTCTGAAAAACCTATACTTGTTAAACATCTATATATGTTCTTTGACTCTAATGTTTACGTTTCTCGCAGTTTTACCTATATAAATTGCCGGGCAATCGTTACAATTAAGTTTATAGATGCCAGAATGGCTTAATGTATCTTCTTTGTCTTTACAATTAATTAAAAGTTTGCCTAAATTATTATTGGTATAAAAAGCTGGTTTTATTTCTGATGGGAGTTTTGATGTGCACAAGGAAGAAAATTCACTAATATACAAAATTCTGCGCCATTTGGGAGTTAAGTTATTATTATTATTAGCTATTAATTTAATTGTAGAGAGTTCATTAGAGAAATTATTATTAGATAGTGGGATGGTGACTAGTCGGTGAATCATGCTGTGGAAAGCAGAGTGTTTATGTGACATAGGATGGTTGGAGGTATTATGTATTATGGTGTCGGTGTGTATTATGTATTATGGTGTGTGTGTAAAAATGATTATTTATTACATAGAAATTTATGTCATACATTAATTAAGCAGGCTAAATACAAATTTTACCGAAAAGAAATAGAAAATGCCAGAGACCCAAAAAAAATTTTGGAAAATTATAAAAGATGTGGCTTATTTAAACCTCAGGAAAAGTACTAATATTAATGAATTGTTAATTAATGGGGAAAACTTATTAACAAAAAATTAACCCAACAAACTGGCGAATCACATAAAATCTCTTTTTATTAATGCTGGCATCGATTTACCTCAAAAAATCTCATAACCGAAGAATTACTAGCAAAACATTGCTCTATCGGACGTCCAATACACTCTTTTAATACATGCAAATTAATAAAACAGAAATAATGGAGCTTATTCTATCACTCAAACCATTTTGCACTCCGGGCCCAAACAACATCTCAAACAAAATGCTGATAAATCTGCGAGAATATATTGTTATACCTTTTCTACACATATTCAATCAAATTTTCTGCCAAGGGATTATCCCTGTTAAACTGAAAATTGCCAATATTGCACTAATTCACAAATCCGGAGACAAAACCCTAATTTCCAACTACAGACCTATCTCACTATTAAATTCGCTATCTAAACTCCTGGAAAAGGCAATGAAAAAAAGACTACTATCCTACCCCAAAAAACATAAATTACTTTCAAGCCGCCAATTCGGTTTTCAGGCAGAGGTACCTAGTTCCTGATTTTAAAGTATAAAATTAACTTTTTTAGTTGCTCTAAAGGTACGATTTTGGTAAAAAATTAAACAGATAAATTACTTCTTCTGTGGTTCTGCCGCTAAGAACTGGGTGGTAACCTATCTTAATGTTACATGGGTCATTATTATGAGGAGAGAGAGATTACAAAGGAGTTATCAGCAGAATTCCTTTAATTGTGAGAATATTACCTCGAAGACATAACTTTGCCACAAGTGAAGCATTGTTCCTTGACGGGCTTGCTGGAAATTTTGCTAGAAGCTGTATTTTTTGTTTTGGGTGGTTTTTCTTCTTGCAGAAAATTTTCATCATTTGCAGCAAAATCCAGTGCTTCATAAATATCAATATCATCATTGTCAGATGAGGATAGCTTACACTTTCTTTTCTTTGCAGATTCCTTTTTACGTGAGCTGCTTTTTCTTTTGGTGTTTTTTCTATTATTCAATTTTTCTATTACATTTCCGCAATCTGATTTTTTTACTTCATAATTTGAAACAGGAGATTCGTTATTGAATCCACTATCTTCCAACTCACATTTGATGGGTGGATCATAAATTAATTGGCTTATATCTTCAACCTCAACAAATAAGTTGTTGGGGCACTTTTCGCTTTTATATAGTTTATTTCTTAGATTTAAATCTGAATTCTCACATTGAATTCTGAAATCGTAAGATGTATTGAGGCGATCTATACAAGGTTGACAGATTCTCAAGGGGAGATCTTCGTCTGGAGCAATCTGAAACAAACATTGATTGACTATTTAATACTTTGTCGTCCCCATAACCGCACAATATTTAAGCCTTCTATTAAATATGCAATATATAAAATGTACCCGAACAGATGTGCAGAACATCATTTTAGTCGATAACTGAATAGAATCCCTGATTTCAAATAAAGAAACCAGATCTCCAACAGTCAGGCATACTCGACAAATGTCACTCATTGTAAAGACGTTATGTTATTAATGACCGGTTCCAGCATGTAAGTGTTTATATTTACGAATCTTATTTATTAAATCTTTACGGTTATGAAAAAAAACACATATTTTCCAATATTAAACTAATGAGAATGAGGCGCAAAGCCCAAAGTGACTTCGAAATGAAATAGCGATCATAACAAACGTTTTTGACTTATGGTTTTGACAACTAACAATCGACAATATCTTCTACAATCTACTGACCATAGCTACTGACCATCTACCGATATTATCAATTACCATAGATATACCAGTGGTAATTGGTATGTATGGATGTATCTATGGTTGTATTACTGTCAATGTCAATATTATTTTTGACTTTCAAACGAGAAAACGCGAAATATGAATAACATAATCTCTATATCTCTAGCGTGTTATCACAATTACCAGTAATTTTCGCAACAAATTTTTAAAGGTGCATCATGAATGTCTTTTACAAAATTGCATCGTTAGGGTACATTTTGGAAGAATGTCCACTGGTTCCGGATTTCCACAAAGTTTGCAGAGTTTGCTTGTCCCGGTGTAGTTTACATCCTATATTCAATTACCGCGATGAATTAATCCAGCTTCCTCGGGACCTTTCTTTCCTAATTCAATGCCTGGGTAACGATATCAAGGAAGATGACGGCTTGCCAGACAAAGTATGCGAGAAATGTATCAATATTCTCAAGATGATTCTTCATATTAGAAATTTGAGTGAGGACTCCGACAATAGATTGAAATACGCTCTAGAAAAAGAGAACCAAACAAATTCTCTTGATAGCGAAAATACGTCAGTAGATAAAGGGATTCCGTGCCTTGTAAGCGAATTGAAATGCGAAGTAGATAAGTTGGAATCTGAAGAAATTGAAACTGATTGTGACGACTTTTTAGCCGATGAGACGGATAAACCTGAAGTAAAAGAATTATGCGAGGTGAAAGATAAATCTAATAATGGTGAAGTAAGGTGCGAAGATAAGCACGATAAAATAGAAACAGATGCTGACATACAACATGGAATCGCAAATAGCAACAAAATTCACGAATTAAGGTGTAAAGTCTGTAACCTAGATTTTAACACTGAAAAAACAAAACTCATGCACGAAAGGAAATGTTGTTGGACAAGACTGGAGGGCAGCAGCAGCCAACAAAACGAGTTATATTACGTATCTCCGTTGGACGAGGAGATGCGCCGTATCTATGGGTGTACTGTGTGCAGGAAGGCCTTTGACGGAAGATTTGCATTAAAACGCCACCAGGTATCGCACATGAAGCACCAAAGAGAAATCCTGTGCACTATATGCGGTAAGGGGTTCGCTTCCGTAAACTACTTGAACTCTCATATGATTACACACAGAGATCGTTCACTCGCTTGTGACCAATGCAAGTACCGCACAAACAACCCGCAATCGCTAACATTGCACAAGCGTACGCACAGCGGGGAGCGCCCCTACGCCTGTGAGTGGTGTCTCTACCAATCCGTCAACATGAGTAACTTACGCAAGCACCAGTTAACCCACACTGGCGTAAAGAATTTCGTATGTTCTGATTGCGGAAAGAAATATGCTTGCAAGAGATCTCTGTCCGATCACATTTCATCGGTTCACTATCAGCTGCGCCCGTACCAGTGCCAAGAATGTGAAAACACTTACACAAGTCGTAAAATCTTGCGAAAGCACGTGGTAAGAGTACACTTGCCAAAGAAGAAAAAGTGTTGACATTGTTAACTTCTGTATGCCGAGATTGCCCATCGGATACGCTAAATTTGTATACGTTGTCTGATGGGTAACATACAAACATACTTCGTATATATGTAGAATATAAGTAGCTGTTCTGGGGAAACTACTTATGATAGTTATATGTGTATATTTTTTATAAATATCGAAATGCATTATCTGGTAAGATGGTACAATTTACTATAACACAATTTTGCAAAAAACCAGTAAGTTATTACGAAAATAGACTCAGCCGGTGCATGGTAGACCGCGTGCAAAATTTTACCCTCTGCACACTATGGAAATATTAGGCCGCTGAAGCTCATCATTCCAAAGACTAATCAAAGATTTCGGAAATTGAATGAAATAATGAATCGAATGAGAAGGTCGATGATTCGAGATGTGCTTAACATCAAACCCCTGCTACTCTAAATAGAAAAGTCGCAATTGAGGTGGCTTGTATATGTACTAAGAATACCAGAAGACCGACTTCTGCTTATTATTTTATTGATACGGAGATGGTTTGAATTACTCCCGTGGGCATTCAGGCCATAGGCCCATTGTGATATCTCCCATTTTACCTTATTCCTTTGACAGTAACCCAGTCCCTTTGATAAAGCTCACCAGGATTGTCATTGGATATTCGGCTACATCTCTTGGTTCCACAATATGTCTTCCCAGGTAGCTAAGCCTTCTTCCCATCATTGGCACCATAGGTGAATTGGAGTCTCTTCATCCTCTTCACATTTCCTGCATCTATTGATGTTTTCCACTTCCAACATCTGCAAGTGTCTCCCAAGGTGGCAGTGTCCTGTTAGTAGTCCTACCAGTTACCTCAGTGAGTTTCTATCCATATTGAGTAGTTGCCTGATTCGTTTGGGGTTAGGTCCGTTTATAGATTACTTTGGATTGTCTCATTCCGGGCAGGGCCGGTCCTATCCAGGCGCAATTGGAGCAGTCCGCTCCAGGCGCCATCTTTCCAAGGCGTCAAGGCAATGATAATATCTAACACCTAACACGCCCTTGAGGTGATTTTACACAAAAACGGCATTATACAAAACATTCAAATATTATTATTTACAGTGATCACTACCTAGGCGTCTTTTAACAGGCCCAGCACCTATAAATTAATTTTAAAAAGTCCATAAAACTCAATAACTGAAAACCAGACAGATACAAAAAAAAACAATAATGCAGACTGAGATGGGTATAGACGCGGGAATTGTGAGAACTTCTAATGATAGAGTGAAACGGTGCTGTATGAATATTCATACTGCCTTCTCACTCTTTCAGTGGTTTTCACCGGCCAAGAAACGTACATATAAATAAAAAATATCAATTGATAATACTGGATACAGGTGGCGTTAGTTCTGTTTACAGCTCGCGTATGTATATCTCCAGCATGTTTAGAAACGGTATGGGCTTCGCCACTTTTATAGTTTTCTGGGATTGTTCAAAGGATCGTTGAAAACAACCTTTGTGTTATTTAGGTTTAACAAGGGACAAGGGGTGACAAAATTTTACATGCGCTAGGCGCCATTCGGCTCAGGGCCGGTTCTGATTCTGGGTGCCCTCTCCCATTCCTTCCAGTGCTGGGATTTAACCCACCTCTCAACATGTAGTTTGGTGTGGTAAGCTGCCACCCCTACGGAATGCTCGGATCCCTCAAGCAGTGCTTCCACCCCTTTTCTTGCTAGTCCATCAGCCCACTCGTTGCCTTCGATAACGTTATGCCCTGGTATCCAGATTAGGATTATTTTATTGATAGTGGTCAAGAATAGTCCTGCATCTGTATTCCATCACCAGTTTGAAGTCGCATCGGTTACTTTCCAGTGCCTTTAGGGCTGCTGTGCTATCAGAGCATATGCTTATGTTATTTTTCTGTAACCGATACGTACATTCTCCTATGACTTTCATCGCAGCTTGAAACATAGCACAGTGTATTCTATTGGACTAATTTCCGTCAGTCTTGCCCCGATCTCCGTATGACTGTTTTTGGTCAAGTCACCAATCCATTGACCTTTCCATTGTAACCTGTAGACTGTCGCCATTGCCGCTCCCGCTATTTCAAGGTTTAGTGGGGGTCGGTTCAGCAACACTCCCATGGCTAGTATTGGAGTAGTTCGCATGGCTCCTGTGATCCCTCTGCATGCATGTCCCTGTATGTGGTTGAGTGTGACCATCACTGTTTTCAGTCTTGTTCTCCTCCACTAGACCAGGGACAGCCCTGAACATGCAAGATTCTTGGTTTTACAACCGTTGTGTACAGTCATTGCATCATTCTGGGTTTGAGACCGCACATTCTGCTGCAGATTCACTTAGTTGCCCACATTAAAGCACAAGCTTTTCTGCTTACAGTTTCCACCTGATTTTTCCAGCTCAGTTTGGCATCCAGGATGACTCCGAGCCACTTAACCGTATCAGAGGTTTAAACTCCTTTCCATAGAAGGTTGGATTGTTCTATCCCTCTAGTATCCTTTTGCGTGTAAAGATTACTAGTTCTGTCTTGTGTAGAATGACTGACAGCCCTGTTTCTTCACACCATTCTTCCACTGTTGCCAGTAATAACTATATAAGGTCCCTAGCTGTGTCTGCATCCCAACATCTCATGATGGTTGCACTGTCATCAGCATATCCTTGTGTGTAGGCCTCTGTTGTTGAGCTTCCGGATAAGATCGTTGACCATTAGACTCTACAGCATGGGTGACAGGACCCCTCCCTGTGGACATCCTCACGTCACCAGTACTCTAATGGTCACCTCACCCCTTGTCACCGTAAGTATCCGGCCTGAGATCATGTTCTTCAGCCACCTTCTGGTGGTTTTGTCAAGTCTATACCTTTCTGCCACTTTATCAATGGATTTGATAGTTGTGCAGTTGAATGCTTCCTCTATATCTAGAAAAAGTCCTTCCGCCAGTTCCCCCGTTGCCTGCTCCTGCTCCAGTTTGTAAACCAACCTATGCAGTGCCACGTCAACCGACTTACCTGATTGGTAGACAAATTGTAATTCATAAAGGGGCTTATCTTTCAGTGCCCCATCCCTTATGTGTCTTTAGAAGAAAGGAGGTGAGACTGATTGGACGGAATGCACCTGTTTGATCATAGTCGTTTCTCCCAGGTTTAGGTATGAATACTACCCTTGTTTTCCTCCATGGTATGGGGATGTATCCAAGGGCATATCATACCCTCAGAATCTTTGTCACAGAAAGTAGGATTGTATCTAAACCCCTCTGTAAAAGAGCTGGAAAGATTCGATCCTCTCCCGGATTTTAAATGGGTTGAACCCTTTGATTGCCCATTTAACTTTGGAGGGAGTAACTATTTTAGCAGCAGTGTCCCAGTCTAACCTACTAACTTTTTGTAGCCGGGAAAGTGTTTCCCCAGCAGTTCCTCTAACTCCTCCTAATTGTTGGTGAAGCCTCCCCCTGCTTTCCCATAATGACCTTTAGATGCCCCTGGGGTCTTTGGCAAGAATTTTCTGAATTTTTGCTGCCTGCAGGATGGTTTCCACCTCCCCACAGTACTTCTCCCACGAGCCTGTCTTGGTTTTCCGGATTGCTTCCTTATCCTCTTTCTGGAGTTTCTTGTAAGCTTATCAATTTCCCGACTTTTTGTCCCTGTTGGAGGCCTGTTTTGTTTCCATAGCTCTGGTCCATTACAGTGTTTTGTCCTGTATACTTGGTATCAGAGGGCAGCTATTTTCGTAAACCCTTATCATTGAGCCCCTCAGTATGCATACTACATCCTTAATTTCTTCAGGGCTACCATATTTTAATGGAAATCTTGCCATTCCTTCGCTTAGCTCCTCTGAGTACTGAGTCCAATCAGTCACTTTTGGGTTCCTATATAAATCGTTCCCCGTTCTATTTACCTCTCCCTCTAGTTTAAATTCTATGTGTCCATGATCCGACAGGGATGGTTCACCCGACAGTCTCCATCCTGTGACTCAAGGTTTCCAGAGTCAAGTCTAACACCTCCTGTCTGTCATAACAAACATGGGTTTCCTACCTCTATTGAGAACCCCAAGGTTCACTGTCATCAGGTATCCAGGAGGTCCTGTCCTCATTTGTTGATGTCCATACTCCCACACAATGTGGTGCGAATTAGCTTCTGCTCCAAGTATCAGTTCGCTCTACTTCTCCCTGTAGTCTTGGATGAGTCTCATAAATTCCCTTGAGGGTGGTGGTTCCGTAGAGTTATAGGGCATGTAAGCTGACGCCACCACTACTTCCCTGCTTCTTTGGTCCCATGTGACATGTAGGATCCCTGCTGCAGTATTCGAGGTGCAGTGTGCCAGTTATCCCTTTAATGGTCAGTGGCTGAGTTGGCATCGCGTTTGGATCTCACCCAGGCGTCGTGAGTTCAATTCCTCGGCTGGCTAAGTCCTCCATTTACGACACAAGCAACATCTTCTACTTACTGTGGTGGTAGTAGGAGATTTTCAAATATTGTCAGGTTATTCGTAATCAGGGAATATTGTTCTTTCTTTAAAAAAAAATGAGGATTCAAGCTCATGGTCTGTCCCCCGAGTCATTGTAATAGAGTAGTCCTTAGTTCATGTTTAGTCCTTTGAGGTTCCCCCTGTAATTCCAGAGTTCTTGGATCTGAATGACATCCACACTGTCCCGGATGACTCTCCCGCTGAGTACAGCAGCCGCTGCCGAACCGCAATGCAAGTTTATTTGAATTTTTTTTTAGTTTTTAGCCATTTTGGTCTAATCCTTAAAATTCTGCTTGCCCTCAGTTCATTCCTCGGTGTTGGGACCGTGAAAGTGGCCTTCCTTAGCCTGACATGCGCCATCATCCCCATTCCCCTCAACGCCTTCATACTGTTCTCGTCCACCCTCATGATCAGGCAACTATCCTTTTTCATAACAGAGTCGTGGACAATCCACTTTCGTGTGTTCAGCTGTGGGGTTTGGTCTCCCAGCTGTTGCAGCAGCCTCTCGGTGCATACTGCCTTTACCTTAATGTACTTGACTTATGCTTAAAATACTTGCCAGAGGGAAGACATTCAAGACGCCCCACACTAAGTTTATAAAGGTAATTCCAGAGGCTAGGCCCACTATGGATGAAGGCGGCTGAAGTAACACAACAGAAACGCCTGGAGGCACCTTGTCGAGGCGGTGAGTCCCTAAGCCGAATAGAACAAGAAGAAGATAAGATGAATAAATAAAAATAATGAATTGGAATTTTTTGTATTATTTGGTTTAGGTCCTATATAAGGATACAGTCGTATTTTGTATGTTTATCATAAATTAACCCTAGGAATACGTCAGTAAGTATGCTCCATTTCACCGGCCACATCTCTGAACCAATCGTTGCCAAGAAAGTACTCCATAATTTCAACAAATCACTGAAAAAAAGATGATGCTCTGAGGAACTGGCGTCATTGATCCCTTTGGAGCCGATGAAGTCGGGAAACACGCTAAACACGCGCGCCCAGCATTTGTATATGGTTAACATTTGTCACATGAGAATGACTATGACTCGCTCTTGTGTTCAAAAGCTCGGCTGTGGAATGATCTGCCGGTCTCTGTGTTTCCTCCCTCCTACAACATGGATCTGTTCAAGACCCAGATTCCTTCCTATCCTCCAAAAGACCCTCCGCACAGTATCCCCTAATATGAAATATGATTATGATGACTGTGTGGAGTAACTGTAAAAAAAATTTAGGCAAACAATAAAATTGCATTGGAACACCTACCGAGTGATTAACTTTTATTGCGCCTAAATTACCCATTGAAAACACAAATTTTCTATTCATTGAACGCCTACGTTTCCGATCGGCAATGTCAATAAATCATTTCTCTGAATATAAGTTATAAGATATTTGTGAAAACTACTTACATATATATATGTATATAATAGTTTTACACACTTGTTCAAATAATACTTAATTGTGTTTCTCTGTAATAAACAAAACGTCTTTTATTGATAATAGGTATTTACAATTTTAAGAATAACAAAATAAGAAATTTAAGAACAAAATATTCACTCACCTGTAATAAACAAAAGAAACAACATTTAAAGCCTCTATTTCAGGTTTTTTTTATCTCCTTAAGAAATATAAAGCATAATAACCTTTCGCTCTCGTTAAACGTCACAGCCAAAAAAAAAGTGAGTAGTGACATCTAGCGGGCTACCAACTAATCTGTCAGTAACGCGGCAATTACAGAGTTAAGTAAAGCGCTAACAAGTGGTTTTCTTTACATGTATATACAAATTTTATAAATATATAAACACAGTATCCAGTAAGATGGTACAATTTACAAAAAACATAAGTTATTATGAAAATAGACTCAGACCACACACAAATTTACCCTCGGCACACTATGGAAGTATTAGATCGCGGGGGCTCGGTGTTCCAAAGATTAACAGATGATGGAGGGCCATAGATAACAGAAACAAAGGAGATGGGCCATGAACCATTATTATTTTATTTAAAAAGAAAGGCAAACATTCCGGGGTTACGAATAACCCGACAATATTTAAAAATCTCATACTACCCTCGCACTAAGCGGAATGTTGCTTGTATCGTGGTGAGAACTTAGCCAGCCGAGGAATTGAGCTCGCGACGCCTGGGTGAGAACCGGACACGATGCCAACTCAGCTATTGACCGGTATTAGTATGAAACCGCGCACACAGCGCGTATCACCAACATCGTTCACCCATACTGCTGTAAACCGCATCTAGGTACACCAGCGCCCGCCCTTGTTTCCGCCGCTTTACTATCCGTTCAGTTTGGTCTTAGCTCAGCGACAGTCGGCATGCTTCCATGCCATATCTACCTTTGTTTATGTGGAGGACTGAGGAAACGGAAATGTTAACATTTTTGTTCTTATATTAAAAATATTTTGGCAGGACAATATTATTAAAAATTTACATCAAACATAACAGTGTTTAATTTTCTTAGAAAATTTATTTTAAAGTAAACAGAAAACCAACTTATGATTTGTACAAAAAATATAAATCCAGAAACACAATTGGCTGAATATGGCTGTAAAAAAATAAAAATAAATCAGCGCGTACCATTTTCAAAACAATGGTAATCATGATTGGTGGATTTAATAATAAATTCATTGTAGGCACGATTAGTTGATGGCATCCTCGCGGGAGACTCCGAAGGGCTCGCTGATCTCCTCGGCTCCGCAGTCCACGATGACCACATCCTGGACGGGCTTGTCTTGACTATTGGTTGCTCCGTTCTCGATCTGTCGGATCAGTTTCTGCAGAAGAAAAAACAGTAGTTAGTAATATTACAGATCGACTGTAAGTAGGTAAAAAAAAAAACCCTTGCCACAAAATGAAAACTAATTTTAAATCTTGATTTTTACGAATGTAAAATATAGCACTTCTATTTATAATATTATGAGATGTGAGGTTTGACTCATTTCACTGATAGTTTTTAGTTTGAAAAATACCCTTTTACAACTAAAATGATTTTACCATATTGTCAATTGAAAATTATTCTATACACCATTTAAAAGCAACATTCTCAAAAATTGTGGCTCGAAGGGTTTTACCTATGTACACTAATTATTTAAAAAAAATTGTATAATATTATTTTTTATACAAAGAAAATTTATACCCGCTAAGCCACCGCAAGTAGCTCATCAGGTGTTTAGTTCAACAATATAATACACACAACAATAAATAAAAATAATCATCCAAATAGTAGCACAATAATAGAGCAATACAGGTACATGCAGTTGTGATCAATGTACACCACAAGTTGAAATTTTTTTTTTTAATATGAAACAATATAACAGATTTGTTATTGTGATAACTTGCTGATATCTTGATATTTTTATAATATCATTTAGTTGCTATATAATTTAATTATGTATATAGCAATTAAATAATATAAAAATATGAAGATATCATCAGGTATCACACAGGTTGAGAGATACAAAAAACAGTTTTGTTACAGTGAAAATACACATATATTGGGAGTATGCATTAATTCGTGAGGATTTCTAACAGAGGGCGTTAGTAGTACTATTTCGCGTCGTGTTCATCCGTGACTATATTGATTTGAAAGCTATTGTCATTGCGCATCTTTTTCAGTATATGTCATTTGGTTGAAGCGTAAACAACAATTTTTTCTATTCATTTGAAAATGTCGAACTTTGTGCCAGATAAAGTGTTTTTGCGGGGAGTTCTTCTTCATTACTTTAACATGAAGAAAAGTGCTACCGAAAGTCATCGTATTTTAGTGAAGGTCTATGGTGACCATGCTCTAGCTGATCGAACGTGCCAGAAGTGGTTTGCACGGTTTAAAAGTGGCAATTTCGACTTAGAAGATGAAGAACGACCCGGACAGCCAAAAAAGTTTGAAGATGAAGAATTGGAGGCATTGCTCGATGAAGATGCGTGCCAAACGCAAGAAGAACTTGAAAATTCATTGGGAATTGATCAAGCAACCATTTCCAGAAAATTTAAAAGCATTGGGATTCATCCAAAAGCTTGGAAATTGGGTGCCGTATGAATTGAAGCCAAAAGACGTCGAACGCCGATTCTGCATGTCGGAAATATTGCTTGAACGCCACAAAAAGAAATCATTTTTGCATCAGATTGTCACTGGTGATGAAAAATGGATTCATTACGATAACCCCAAGCGCAAGAAATAGTATGTGAAGCCCGGCCAACCATCAACATCCACGGCAAAGCCGAATATCCATGGCGCCAAGGTAAGGCTCTGTATTTGGTGGGATCACAAGGGTGTGTTGTATTATGAACTGTTGAAATCGGTTCAGACGATCAAAGGGGACCTCTACCGAACACAATTGATTTGTTTGAAGAGAGCGATCGCGGAAAAACGACCAGAATATGCGACTAGACACAAATCCATAATTCTTCATCATGACAACACTCGGCCACATGTTGCAAGACCGGTTAAAAACTATTTGGAAAACAGTGGGTGGGAAGTTCTACCTCACCCGCCTTATAGCCCAGACATGGCCCCTTCTGATTACTACTTGTTCAGATCAATGCAGAATGCCCTCACCGGAATACGGAATTCACTTCAGAACAGGTTATCAAAAATTGGCTCGATTCGTTCTTGGCCGCCAAGCCGGAGAAGTTCTTTAGGGATGGAATCCACAAACTGCCAGAAAGATGGACAAATGTCGTAGTTTCCCATGGACAATACTTTGAACATTGAATGTATAACCATTTTTTCACAATAAAGCCTTAATTTTCGAAAAAAAAACCGCACGAATTAATGCATACTCCCAATATAATGGTAAAACATAAATAATTTAAAAGATATCTGCATATATATGTATTTGTAAATATAAATGTGATAATATTTAGAGTGTAAGAATGGAGAAGGAATATAAGGCAAGTGGTTTCACCCCGGTGTAAGACTATTATTCAAAATTGAAACTTTGCTTGAAATGGCTTTATTTGTGTTTGGTGACCAAATCTGAATAGCCAGGAACATCTCCATCTTCCTTTTTCACATCTTCTTCACCCCCTCTAGTCTCACAATATATATACCCCAATTGGAGATGTCATAGTCTCACTGGCTCCAGACAGTTGGGAGTGATTGGGATTCTTGCGGTATTCACAAAAATGATATTTACCATTCCACTGAGGATCTTTCCGAAAACGACGTGCCTGCCGTCGAGCCATGGCGTGGCCTTGACAGTGATGAAGAATTGGGATCCATTGGTGTCCTTGCCAGCGTTGGCCATGGACAGCCAGCCGGCTCCGTAGTGCTTCAGCTTGAAGTTCTCATCTTGGAAGCGCTCTCCGTAGATGCTGCGACCTGTGAACAAAAACACCTATTAGATTACAGAAAGTGTCTAAACACAGCGAAACCCTCTCATAAGGTTTTCCAAGAGATCGGAGAGAAAAAAAATTCTTATGAGGGTTTCACTGTATAGACTATACAAAGTCAAAAGATTTTTCGACATATAAAAATGGGTAATTTTATTCTAGTTGTTTGCAGTTTAATTCGGTTAGAATCTCCGCTTACGAACATAAAGATGGATGCCAATCACTAAAAATAAATTAGCAATGTCAATGTTTTCAAAGATATTATATTGATAAAAATAAAATGGCAGTAAATGAATAGGTTTCAGTAACACAACTGGTGGACGCATCCTCCCGGATAAGGAGATGTTCCAAAATTGAGTCATGGTCACAAATATTTGTTCTTTTGTCAACATTTATCTATTTCGTATTGTTTGAATATCATTAATATTGTTTCAATAATCAATATAATAATGAAGCGCAAAGCTTTTAGAAAGTTTATTTGAAATTTAATAGAAAATATCTAACAATAAAAAACATTCTAACAAATAGATTATTTTTAGTAATAAACATCAGAAAATTACAAAAAAAAAATTAAATAAAGAGAAAACATAAGAATGTTAAAGTAATGAGAAACTTTGATTCAATTATTTCTTTACAAATCAATTTTCTGCTTCACAGAACAAAATTCGAATAATTTCATTTGTTCCGGAACGATGAACTTTAACACGATATTCTTACAAGAAAAAATTATAGAAAGCTTTACTATTGTATATTAGGCCACCGTTGTGGACCAACATAACTTTACAGGCGGCCAAAGGAGGGACCCATAAATAATATAAACAAGGGAGATGGTCCATGAATCATTATTAGTGTGAATTAGTATTGCATCAAAATATAACTAGCTGTTGGAAATAACAGCTAGATGGCGTCAACACCCGAAGGCCATTGACGAAAATTTGTATTAATAGTTGGATTATATTACCTACATATGAATATTATCCAATAGAATGCAACAAAGTCTATGACTGACTGACTGACTATGTATCTATAGTTTTTAGGAATATTGGTGCCAAATGATACACTTCATTAACAATATGCGTAATTTTGAATGTTCTTTTTGTTTTGTAAGTACCTTCCTACTAGACGGTACTTACAAAATCCAATACGGCCGACACGTAGCGCCTAGCATCAAGCGAATCTATCAGTGGCAAGACAAAATATATCCGTTAGCATATTTATCAATACTAACGCCGATGGGCTCAACGTCTTCCAAAAGATTCAACTTCAATGTTATTGCTTTCCTTAAACTTTCTTTCATTGGCTCGCTGCATTGATAGTCCACGCAGTTTGTTTGTAGTACAACAGTCGGCACGCTTCCATGCCATATCTCCCATTGTTTCTAATATCTACAGATATAATGATGGTGGTACTAGCCTCCGGTGCCGTCTCCTTTAGTGAAGTCTCCCCCCTGCAGCATGAAGTCCTTGATGACGCGGTGGAACTTGCTGCCCTTGTAGCCCTCCCCCTGGGGTTTCTGCGCCAGCTGCTTGAAGTTCTCCACCGTCTTGGGCACGGTCTTGCCGAACAGGCCGATCTCCACTCGTTCCACGGGGGCGCCGCCCACCGAGATGTCGAACCAGACCTGAAATTATATCAGAAAACTAAACTTCTCAAGCATGAAAACTGCTTTAAGGGCCCAGTATAAGACCGCGTATTCACCGCCGTTAGGAATTTTAGGCCTCAAACTCAAAACCACGGACCACCGCGATCCGGCAGCAGGATTGGGGAAATGTGGATAATGTAGACAACGCCGGATTAAAAAAAATGTTCAGCGTATCGATGCAATACGAAACAAAATACATTTGCTCTATATTTTTTTCATTTATTCGCTGTTTAACAATAAATTAATAGAAGCTTGACAGACTTAACTTCGCAGTCGGAAAAGGGAGGATTTTTTTTTGCCGCTTAATGCAAAGTAAAGCAAGTCGATCTGTTGGTATAGGTTAGGGTAAATGATGAGAATATGTTTTTTTTTTAATTTGTATATAATATATTAATAATTGACAGTACCCATACAAAGTGCTTCCCTTTCACAAAATATTTTTTTTGTTACTATTTACGTATTTATTTCTTCACAGAATCTTTTATTATTGCTTCGGAAATATTATAGAAATGGGTAACGTGGACCACCTGCTCAGAAATACTTATAAGCACAGTTTTTTGACATAGGGAATTATTTTCATGGTTTTTGAATCAAGGAATCCGATTTTTGATTGTCCACTTGTGGATTCAAGATGGTTGAAATGAATTAGATGCTTTTTTATATGGCTGTTCTTTCAATGGCTTTGGTTTTTATTAATGGTTAAGGAATCCGACTATTACATTTAACTTGGGAACCAAGATGGCGGATG